>ML390068.1:312724-420069 GCA_005239525.1 Nicotiana knightiana | reverse complement strand
TCTGCCTCCAGCGCCACAGGTGGCGCCCAGCCCTGCCTGTGGCGCCCGAAATTGCCGGTTTGTCCCGTTTCGTCCGTTTTGGTTCTAATTTCGCGCGTTTCGCCCCCGATTGATCCTGAATCATTCCTACATATAAAAACACTTCAAATTAATATAAATCATCACATTTAACATCTAAAACTCACGAAACAAAAGTAAAATATGAGGCGATATACATAGAAATATATACACTTTAAACTCACGAGACAAGGCTATTATTGATGTTAGTTGGGATTTCTTGGACACACGCCTCGAGACATTAATGGAGGCTAGCCAGGAAGGCTTTGACTTAGGTTCCGAAATTGCAAAGACTAAAGAGACTGTTGAAAAAACCCAGCAGAGTCAAAGCTTTTCTTCACCTGAGGTCAAACCCTTCAAACTATAAAGTCTTCCGGGTCATTCCACATTTTTGGTACAGATGATTCCACATGCGGCACCACATATGAAAAAATTCACTCTCAAATTGGGAAGCCACTAATCCTCCTGACCTGACGCTTTTATGAACACCAAGCATATGCGGCTCCGCTTCTGCGGGAGTCCCTGTGCCTCTACGACGGTTCTTCTACGCTCCACTATCTGCATCTTCGGGCTCAGTGTTTCAATTCAATCTAAAACTTCATCGAATCTAAACCAACTAACCTCGCAAGTCACGTAACGTCAATTAACATCTAAAGCATCGAGTAGGGGAAATGGTGCTCAAATATACAAAATGACCGGTCGGGTAGTAAAATTAGAAAAATATGAAAATTAAAATTTATGGGTAAGCTTTCGTACAACTAGAAAGATGTGTATTTTTCACAAATTTTTTTATGGAACTCGTGGGAAAGCACACATTGAAAGTTATTTCTAACGAATTTTGTCGAAAATTCTAAATTACTAATGGCATTCTGAATGAAACTTCCATAGAAAGCTTTCATCTAATTTATTCCTTAAAAACCAATGAATAATAATAATAAACAAAATCTTAGACTTTTGTCTGATTTGGTAATTTGTTCAGCAATAAATTCACTAGCAGATTGCGTTTATCTCTCAACGGTAACTTTTCTTTTTCCAATTCTTTACTCTTGCTCTATATAGTTCAAGTCGATGATAGTGAAGGCTAAACCAAAGGATAATTTTTCTATATATGCACTAAAGATTAGCATTTTATAAACTCTCATTAAGAATCCCAAAACTAGTTTAAGATGGCCATTTATATAGATCTTAATCCACGGCCTTATCAAAATGTCTACTTTCATCAGTATGGTGAAAGAATACATTTAATTTCATGGACTCTGACCCCTAGTGATGCATGGAAATTGAATTTCGCTAGCATCACTACATATGGAATGGTTGGGGGCGGTTTTGTCCTCCGCTATCAGTTTGCATTTTTCAAATCCGCCTTCGCATCGGCATTTGAAGGAATGAACCAAGCGATCGAAGTAGAAATTCATACACTACAATTAGGTCTATGTGATGCCATAGAAAAAGGAACGAATTACCTCGAAGTGGAAGGGCATTCAGCAGAAACAATCCAATTGATTACCTCGCAAGTAGCTCCAACCTCACCTTTTATAGAGTTTTTGGTTGGTAAATGTATCATTCTTTTGAATTCATTTAAGTGGGTGAAGATTCATCCTGTGAGTGAATTTGCCAATGAAGGGGCTTTAATGTTGTCAAGGATGGCACTTAACCATATAGGTCCAAGGTATTGGGATGGGAAACCTCCTTTTGATATTATTTGAATTTTAATGGAAGACGTTGTTGGACGTTGGGTTGATCGTAGAAGCAATGATGATGAAGTCATTGAAGTGGATGATTGAATTAGCCTTTTTTATTTTCGATCGACTCTCTTATGTTACCATTCGAGTTATTTTTGATGTTTCTCCATGTTATTTAATTTCTTATTTAAGAAAACCAATTATTTGTTATTCTAAAGAATTAATGTCGACAATAAAACTCATTTTGTTTTCAAAAAATGGTGTATGTGGACTGATGATTTTTTTTGAATGCGGACATTCAATGGTCAACTATTGCTGAGCTAAACTATTTTTTCCATCATTAGAAAAAAGAATCTAAAGATTGAATATTCGGTGATGTTGTGATGATGTTATTGCCTCTGCCCTTATCTCTTAAAGTCGTTGGTTTTTTTCCAAAGAGCGTGAACAAGAAATGGAAGAGACACCTCTTAGATTGCACATATTCATCTCACGTTTCTATTGACTATAAAATTAGAGGCTTGAATTCATTTTTACACACAGAAAAATCTGAAAACTTCTCCTCTCTTCTATACATGGTTGCACTGTTTTTTCTTTTTTCAAAATAAACATACAACTGTTAAGTGTGATTTGCTTTGTTTGTTCAGTTTGCTGAAGTTCTATAATTTTGATTGCCTATATTACACAATAATTTTTTCGTGCTATCCTGCGAGTAACTAATCTATAATATTGGACAACAATGAGAAGATTAAATTCCTCAAGGACTCACAAGTAACTTGTGGGCTCGGAAATTATTTATGTTTTACTTCATTGAACTTAACATTTTATTACTTTTCTAATTGTTTGGTTTCGAACACAAATTACTAACAAAAGCTGCATCATTCGATAGACCCCCGATTCGCTCTGCTAGTTGAATTTTTTAATTATATAATAAGTGAGGTATGATGAATGGCATTAATGTAATTACATCAAAAGTGAGGGTGAGTTCGAAACCCTCTTTTACTTTTTGTGTTATGTGTTTTTATTTTTCTTTAGAGCTTCTCTTGTGACAAATCAGTTTTCTGAGACAAATACTGAGAAAATAGTTTTGTGTTTATTCCTTTTGTTATACAATCTTAGATGTGCTCTCTGCGGTTTTTTCTGTTCTTTTTATTCATGCAATAATTTCTCATCAATTTCTCATTGGATTAAGCTTATGGTAATTAGCTTTTCTATAGTTGTCGGTGTAGATCTTGCTATTTCTCTATTTTGTTATGATTTGGTAAAATTAAATAAAATTGAATGAATGGGAAAAGGAAAGGTTAACTAACTGGTTTGTGGAGTGTATTTTGTAATCATATATAATCGAATAATGTTTTTCTTTGTATCTTCAATGCACCAAGTGAATTGCTCAAATCTCATTAATGTTGTCAAATGTACGGTTGAAAATTTTCGTATTCTCCTAAATGATTCCTTTCCCGAGAAGGTAAGCAAAAATTTTGCTGCTTTGTTTTATTTATCTCAGTACCAATTTAAAATCTAAATTCGATACAAGTTATAGATTCGATACAACATATTAAGTACAATTCGTTTCATTTGGCATGGTTGTCCCTTTTGAACTAAATTGCAGATTAACTTTTGGTTGACGTAAATAGCTCCCATTTTTCAGTTGAGATGTGTTGAGTTGTATATAATTCAGCCTATTAGGTTACAAATGCGTTAGGTCATAAAAGATCTTGGTTGTGGGTGAGCCGCACTCAATTTCTTTGTTCAGCTCATCAAGTTCAAGATATGACCTTTTATGGATTATAAAATACACAATTCAATCAGATTACATATGCGTATATCCTGACACCCTCAGATTCCACTCCTGGGATCATATTAGATATGTTGTTGTTGAAAGTACACAATAAATTTTTTTTGTATAGTAGTAATATGTGTTCTTTAACGGATAAGGTAGCAAAATATTACTGATTTTATTATGTTATTGATTTCTTGAGCAATGATATTGCATAAGACTTCACGTCATAAATTAGACCAAATCAATGGCAAACAAAGTATTCAGTCCTTTTTAATGTCTAGCGGCCTTCCTAAGACTTTTTTCTTTTTCCACCCTTGCACTTCACCATGAATGTTCCAACAGTTCCAAAAATTTGACCAAGGTGTTGTGTGTCCTGTTTCACCTGAAGGCAAGTTCAAAAAAATGGATGACATTTTGTGGCCAATTATGTGACTGCAAAACAATTTCTTGGGTCGCACATCTATCACAGAACCAACATGGATATTTTTGGGAAGGAAGTTCTGCGGTGCATTATGCAACCACATAACGGGTCTATGAGCCGCAAAACGGCCCCATACCCAGCAGTGGTACCCAGTTCCGGAGGTCCATTTTTGCGGCCCATTTCCCAGACCGCTGAAGCATTATGCAGTCGCATATGCGACCATAGATCCCGTTTCATAGCTTCATTTTTGGATTTTTATTACCCGACCCATTTCTCATAAAACACAATTAGGGGTCATTTTAGATAGATAAAACTTACATTTTAGAGAGAGAGGGAGGCGGTCTAGAGTGAGAAGAGAAATTCTAAGCCAATGTCATCAATCTTTTCTTAAATCTTGAAGATTTGACTAGAGTAACTCACAAGGTCTTCAACCAAAAGGTAATGTTCTACACCCTAGTCCTTAATTTCAAATTTTAACTAGAAATGGGTAATTAGTAAGATAATTCTTGGGTGTGAGTGTTGTTTATTTTGCATGCATGTGTTATCAAGAGGTGTGGGAAGGTTGTTAAGCTATAAATGGTAAAAAAAATGGGTTGTGGGATGATGGAATACTCCATAAAAGGACCTTGAATCCTCAATGTACACCTAGTGTTTGATAAAATGCTCAAATGAGTTAGAATCGTGATCATCTTCCTAATTTTGGTTCAATTTGTTTTTACATTTCTAAAATAGATCGAAGTTGCTACGAATTCTGGAACATTTTAGGGTCCAAGGAAGCTCAAGTGAGATATGTTGGCTAAACTCTTCCCTTATAATTAAACCCCACAATGTCATTGTAAGTCCCAAGTTACTTGTTATGAATCAATTATTCTGAATAAATCTCGTGTCAAAAGACTTTTGTGTTCAATATGTATTCCAATGCTCTTGTTAAGTTGTACTACTATTTGATAATGTGTTCAAAGAATTGGTTGTTTAGCTAAATGTTATGGCTTCAAGTTTCCTTTCAAATGATAGCTAATGCCAATTGTGTAGGAAATCTCATTGCACATAAGACTCTTGTTTTCTCATATGTATGGTTAGTGTCTTGAACGTAAATGCGTTATTGTTGAAAATCCATGATAGTGGTTGAAAGTAAAAAGGTATGCATGAAATAAAAAACATGAAATACGAAACCCGTAATGCGAAATGTGAAATATGAAATATGAAACGGCCGACACGCCACATAAAAAAGGGATATTACACTTGTGACCAGTAGTGCCAATAAAATAAAAATATGTGAAAGAGGTATGAAATAGGATGATTGATAGAAAAGGATAATGTCTCGGATGAGACGGCCTAGTCGATCGGGTCGTGATCGAACGCCATGCCGCACACATGATGGTGATTGTGTTGGAAATTGAAATTGAAATTGTGATTATGGTTGATGTCTCATATGAGACGACCTAACCGAACGGGTCGTGATCGGCGCCATGTCGCAAACATGGTGGTGACTTTGTTTGATGTTGTAATCAAAATTGTGAATAGTGGTATATCGATGCTAAAGATATCCATTTGAGCTTTAACTGATATTATGACTCTCTTTGCATGCATTACTGCTCGTTCTTTTGAGATAGTGTTTAGTCATATATACTAGTACTAGTCAACAGTACTATCGTCCCTTTTGCTGGGGGTGCAACATCTTTAATAGATATAGGTGTTTCCATAGTAGGCGACACTGATTAGTGATAGCAGTACACTCTCTTCCCAGCTGACTTGGTGAGCCCCACTTCACTCGGGGTTATGTATCTTTTGTTCATTATAGCATCATGTTTTGAGGTATAGATAGAGCCTTGTTGTTGGCACTATCATTGTACTCTTTGTATCTATTAGAGGCTCCGTAGACATAGTGTTGGTGTATATGGGTGTGGGAAAGTCAAACAAGTTATGTTGTGGTTTGATCACTTGTTCCACTTCAAACCATGAGAATGTGTGCATTTTAAGACTTATTAAGTGAAGTAACTAATAGCAATAAATTGGGTATTGTCCACATGATCTCCTTATTGGTTATTTAACAAAGATATGTGTTCTCTTTAAATCATGGGCGAGTTTGGGTAGAAAGTATTCAACAAGATTGCTTGACCGGGTTCACTTTGTTGAGTGCCGGTTCCGCTCCCCGAGTTTGGGGTGTGACATATAGAATTTGGTATTGATTTGTTGCCGGGCATTCAACCCATCTCTATTCCTCCATACCATATGGCTCCTCCTGAGTTGAAGGAGCAGTTACAGGAGTTTCTTGATAAGGGTTTCATTCGGCCCAATGTATCACTTTAGGGTGCTCCGTTCTTGTTTGTGACGAAGAATGATGGTTTTATGTGTATGTGCATTGATTATCGCCAGCTGAACAAAGTTACAGTGAACAACAGGTATCCATTGCCTCGTATTTATAGCCTATTTGATAAGTTACAGGGTGCCAGGGTTTTTTTCAAGATTGACTTATGTTCAGATATCATCATAGAAGATTCAGGAGCCATATATCCCGAAGACTTCTTTTAGGACTCGGTATGGCCACTACGAGTTCCTTGCGATGTCATTTGGGCTGACCAACGCCCCAGCAACATTCATGCACTTAATGCACAATGTGTTCCGTTCTTCTCTTGCCTCTTTTGTCATTGTGTTTATCGATCACATTTTTGTGTACTTTCGGAGTCGGGAGGATCATGAGTAGCACTTGAGGACTGTGCTTTAGACCTTGAGAGGAAAGAAGTTATATATAAAATTTTCAAAGTGTGAGTTTTGGCTAGACTCAGTGGCATTTTTGGGTCATGTAGTGTCGAGTGATGTGATCAAGGTTGATCCAAAGAAGGTTGAAGCAGTGCAGAGTTGGCCCAGACCGTCCTTAGCTACAGCGATCCAGAGTTTTCTTGGGTTGGCAGGGTATTACCGTCGATTTGTAAAGGGTTTCTCATCTGTTACAGCACCTATGACTAGGTTGACCCAGAAGGGTGCTCCGTTAAGGTGGATAGTGGAGTCTGAGGAGAGCTTTCAAAAGCTCACAACAACTTTGACTACGGCCCCAGTATTGGTATTGCCTACAGGTTTGGGTTCTAATACCATATATTGTGATACGTCGCAGATTGGTCTTGGCGCGATGTTGATGTAGGACGGTAAAGTGATCGCTTATGCATCTAGACATATGAAGGTGAATGAAGAGAACTACCTTATCCACGACCTTGCGTTAGCTGCTATTGTTCATGCCTTGAAGATTTGGCGGCACTATTTGTATGATGTCCCTTGTGAGATGTACACCCATCACCGAAGTTTGCAACATCTGTTCAAACAAAAGGATCTTAACTTGCGTCAACGGAGGTGGTTGGAGCTGCTTAAGGAATATGATATCACCATTTTGTACCATCATGGGAAGGCCAATGTGGTGGCCGATGCCTTGAGTCGTATGACGGAGATTTTGGGCAGCATAGCATATCCGCTAGCAGCAGAGAGGCCATTGGCGTTGGATTTTGGTCTCAGTCTTCTTTTTATGGTAGTAGCAGGGAGTGTCAGTATGATGACCCTCATCTGCTTCTTCTTAAGGACAAGGTTCAACATGGTGACTCTAAGGAGGTCACTATTGGAGATGATGGTGCATTGAGGATGCAGGGTCGACTATGTATGCCTGATGTAGATGGATTGCGTGAGTTAACTCTTCAAGAGGCTCACAGTTTCCGGTACATCATTTATCCAGGTGTTGCAACGATGTACCAGGACTTGAGGCAACATTATTTGTGGAGGAGAATGAAGAAAGACATAGTAGAGTATGTAGCTCGGTGTCTAAATTGCCAGCAGGTGAAGTATGAGCATCAATGGCCAGGTGGTTTGCTTCAGAAGCTAGAGATTCCGGAGTGTAAATGGAAGAGTATCACTATGGATTTCGTTGTTGGGCTTCCACGGACTCGGAGGAAGTTTGATGCAGCTTGGGTGATTCTGGATAGGCTGACCAAGTCAGGCCATTTTATTCCGGTGATGACTACTTATTATTTCGAGTAGTTGGATTGAGTTTATATCTGCGAGATTGTCGGGCTTCATGGCGTACCAGTATCTATCATCTCTGACCAGGGTACGCAATTTACATCATGGTTTTGGAGATCCGTACAATCTGAGTTAGGTATTTTGTTTGAGTTGAGCACAATATTTTCACCCTCATACGGACAGACAGTTCCAGCGCACTATTAAAATATTGGAGGATATGCTCGGTGTGCGTGTGATGGAGTTTGGGGGTTCTTGGGATCAGTTCTTTCCACTTGCGGAGTTTGCCTACAACAACAGTTATCAATCGAGCATTCAGATGGCACCGTACGAGGATCTGTATGGTAGGCAGTGCTGGTCTCAAATAGGTTGGGTCGAGCCGGGCGAGGCTAGGATATTGAATATATACTTGGTTGAGGATGCTTTGGAGAATGTTAAGGTGATTTAGGATCTACTTCGTACAGCTAGTCTGATTTATGCAGATCAGAGGGTTTGCAATGTAGAATTCATGGTTGGGGAGCAGGTCTTACTTCGGATTTCGCCTGTGAAGGGTGTTACGAGGTTCAGAAAGAAAGGCAATTTGAGACCTATGTATATAAGGCCCTTTGAGATTCTTGAGAGGGTTGGAGATGTGGCTTATAGACATGTCGTTATACTCATCTTTTCACCACTTCAGGTATGTCTCTATACTCGTTTGAGAATGAACGATTATTTTAAGAGGGGGAGGATATAACGACCCAGCCAGTTATTTTGAGAATATTAGCCGCGATCCCCTATTTACTGCTTCGCCTGTATCATTTATGCTCATGTGACTTGCCGGAAGGATTTGTTTTTAGTTTTGGAGTGAAATGAGACACTTTGTCCCTAAAATGAAAGCTTAAGTTATGGGAATTTGACTATAGTTGGAATTGAGTGATGATGCCTCCAAAATGGAGTTTCGTCGGTTTAGTTAGCTCCGTTGGGTGAATTTGGGTTTAGGAGCGTGTCCGAATTGTGAATTTGAGGTCAATCGGGTGTGATTTAACATGTTTCGATATCTGTTGTAGAAGTTTGAAGTTTCAAAGTTCATTAAATTTGAATTGGAGTGCGATTCGTGTTTTTAGCATTGTTTGATGTGATTTGAAGGCTCGACTAAGTTCGTATGATGTTTTAGGACTTGTTGGTATGTTTGGTTGAGGGTTGTTAACGGACTAGAGTTTGACTTGTTGGAATTGCAGAAATTCTGGTGTTTCAGTTGCTGGTTTCCTTCTTCGTGTTCGTGAGGGGAGTTCTACGTTCACGAAGGGAAGCTGGTAGTAGGTGAGGATTTGTGCTTCGCGTTTGCGAAGTGGGAGCCGCGTTCACGAATGTCTGGGAAGTGGTGCATCGCGAACGCGTGAAGGGTATCGCATTTGCGTAGAGGAAGTAGAGGTAGCTGGGACCCCAAAGCATTTGTTCTACGTGTTTGGTCAGTAGCTATTTGTGCTACGCGAACGCAAGAGTGAGGCAGCATTAGCGAAGAAGGATTTACCTGGGCCGATATAAACATTTCAAAATTGAGGGTTTGTCATTTTCATCATAACTTGAGATAGAGAGCTCGGATTCAGGCGAGATTTTGAGGGAATTTTAGACGCAACGTTTGGGTAACGATTATTGACATGTTTTTGATTAATATTTACTAATACATCGTTAATTTCATCATTTAATTAAGGTTTTGGGTTGAGAAATTTGGGGAAAAAGTGGGAAAGTTCTTAAACAAAATTTTGGGGTTTTGATTGAAATTATGGTGACGGATTTATGTAATATTGGTATAGGTGGACTCTTGGTTTAATGTGTGTTCATATTTTGCGACTTTTACCTGATTCCGAGACGTGGGTACAAGTCGACTTTTGGGGCGAATTTCTAATTTCTTGCTAAAATCTTGATTTCCTTAATTAGACTAGCTTGTTATAGTTATATTTATGGTATGTAATTACTTTTGGCTAGATTTGGGCCATCTGATGTCGGAAAGTTGAGGAAACGTCATTCTTACTGATTGATTGATCTTGGTTCGAGGTAAGTGGCTTGCTTAACCTTATGTGGTGGAATTACCCTTAGGATTTGATACTATTGTGGAAATTCTGTGATATGTGAGTGTCGTGTATGAGAGGTGACGAGTGCACACACGGTATAATTGTTGAAAATACGGTTTTTACTGAATAGTAACATGTTATATCTTAAATGAGTAATCCCAGCATGTGTAATTATCTTGTTTAGCCTAATATCGCATGTATACATGTCTTAAATACTTATTTGAAATTTGTGCAGCATGCTTAGTTGAATTTCCGTTTCCTTGAGTTGTATTAGTCTTAAACCGTAGGATATTTTCTGTTAATTGTTGTTTCCATAAGTTTCGAGCTACGATGAGGTACCTCGTGAGGTCCCCCTGCATATTTACTTTTGGGACTACGAGGCAGTACCTCGGTAGATACCTTGCAAATTTACGTTTGGGACTATGAGACTGTACCTCGGAAGATCCCTTGTTGAGTATTTACTTTTGGGACTAGGAGACGGTATCTCGGGAGCGCCCCTGTTGTTTACCTCTATGTGCTCTGTTGTTACTTTTCTGTAAATTCTCTCTTTAATTCTCAATCTTTCATCATATTGCTATATAAACTGTCTTATTATGATATCCTAGTAGGCCCCTTACCTGACCTCGTCACTATTTTACCGAGGTTAGGCTTCGCACTTATTGTGTACCATTGTGGTGTACTCATGATACTCTTCTGCACATGTTTGTGTATAGACCCCGATACCTCTTACCAGCCCCGCTATTAGTTGAGCGTACGTGTTGCTGCTTCGGACACTTCAAGGTATATCTGCCAGCGTCCGTAGACCTCGGAGTCCCTCTCTATCCCCTTTATGTTCTTTTTCTTTATTTTTCGTAGATACAGATGTATAGATACACTTAGAACTAATTCTTAGAGCTTGTGACAGTTTTCCATCTTATATCTATTCTCTTTAAGTTTTAGCCGTTGTTTCTATTATTGTTAAGTTATTCCACAACTGTAAGGCTTACCTAGTCTTAGAGACTAGGTGCCATCACGACACCTTATAGAGTGTGACATAACGACACCTTATATAGGGAGATTTGGGCTGTGGAAAGTAGGTATCAGAGCTTTAGGTTCATAGGTGTTATGAGTCACAAGCACGTTTTGTAGAGTCTCGCGGATCGGTACAGAGATGTATGTACTTATCTACGGGAGGCTATGGAACTGTTAGGAAAATTTCACTTCTTGATTCCTTGTCGTGCGAAATTGTTGACTTTGGAATTCTAAACTTCTGTATTCTATTCTCTCACATATGGTGAGGACACGTACAACCACATCAGATCACCAGGCACCCGCGCCTCCTGCTAGAGTTGCGAAAGGCCATCGCCGGGTAGAGGCCGAGGACGTCCACATGGTGCAGGTCGAGCACCCACACGAGCTGCTATAGATGAGCCAATAGTAGCTCTAGTCTTAGTGCATGCACGTGAGACTCCTATTACTGCACCAGCTTTTCAGGACACCCATGCACAATTCTTGCGCATGTTCGATACTCTAGCTCAGGCAGGGTTGATTCCACTTGCTCCTGCCACATCTCAAGCCGAGAGAGGACCACAGGCTCCCGCCGCGGCGACATGTCTGCATCTGCGGAGTAGGAAGTTCCCCAGAGTTTGCGTATCTGCGAAAGGAAGTCCATTTTTGTGGAGCCTCTCCTGCGATGATTTTTCCGCAGGTGCAGTCAACGGGCTTCAGCTGAGGACAATGTTGGCATTTCACAGTCTCTCAATTCCAAACCCACAAATACATGACCTAAATTATTGGAAAGACATCTTTAGAATCTTTGTCTTGTTTTTCAATCCTTTAACTAGAGAAGACAAGTTTTAGAGCTAGGGTTCTTGCACACACACTTGGGTCTTGAAGATTTGAAGCTTTTGGTTGAGAAGTTCTTACTCATTTATGCTCATTTGTTCATTTCCTTGCTTTTTAATGAATATTTAAGTGTGTAATATTTTTTTCAACACTTGAACCTTGTTTATGGAAATACTCATATTTGAAGTGAGGATTAAATATCTTGTTGTGCTTATGTATTGAACGAATTTTATTATGAAGTGAGTTATTGTTTCTTTAATTATTCTTGTTCTTTAATGTTTCCAAATGGATTAGCTAACCCTAGGACTCACCCATTCACTCCCAATTAATTTTGGAAAAGATAATTTGGGGTTGGGAAAGAGTAATTAACAAGAACTTGAGGCTTTAACCCTCAGTTTATAGATTCTACCTAGGGATAGGGTTGAACTACTTGTAGCCATATTCAGTTGTGTTTAATATCTTAATTTTTTAGGGATATTTCAATTAGGAAGTCTTGTTAGTCTTTGGAAGAAGAAAATATAGAATTATTACCCGAGGCTAATTAACATAAACTTACTCATATTTGTGAAATCGTGAAATACATTGGATCGTTACTCAGTGTCATTACCTATGCATCTATACTTGTAGCAATTTAAATTTCTCAAAACCATTTTACTTGTTTGGCTTAGCATAATAAGTGTGATAATTCTCTTACACGTCTAATCGCCTACATATTGGTCTTTGTGGGATTCGACCCCGACTCATAGTTGAGTAAATTATATTACATGTGATCGTATCCATTTACTTTTTGATCAGGTCGGGGTGACCGGAGAGCCAAAAACAGTAGCTTCTCAAATTGCAGAAGCTCAATGTTCGCATTTGTGAACTTGGACCCATCGCCAAACCGAGGACTAGGCCGCATTTGCGACCAATGATGAATTTTTTAAAGTTCACAATTGCGAAGAAGGTGTCGCAAAGGCGACATCAGGGGAGTTAAACGGGTAATTGTGTTCCATTTTGAACAAAAGTAAAAAAATTTGGGGCTCTCAAACCTTTATCTTCCTCACTCTCCTAACGCTCAAGTTCCACTAATTTCACTCCTAATTGCAAGCATCAAGGTATGAAGGCCTAATCTTTGTTCTCTTTATGTTCTATATCATTTTCTTCTTCTTCTTCTTCCCTCCTTTCTTTATAAAAACCTAGGTTTCAAATGGGTCCTGTTCTTTTGTCAGAAATTGTTTAAAAAAATGCTCAAAACATGTGTTGATTTCTGGGCGAGGTTGGTTGAGAGTGTGAGCCTATTTCTTTGCTTGAAAAAATGGGGGAGTCTGAGTACCCATGGATTTATTAAAATAGAAGTGGTTTTGGGTGCTTACTATGTGATCGATGAAAGGCCCGAATGAGATTCTTGGCCGAATCATTGAAATTTCTTCAACTTGTGGTTGTGTGTGAAGTTTATTGCATGTTTGTGTTCCTAAAAACTGATTGGGTTATCTAAAAGTGTGATGTTGTTCGAAAATTTTTGGATCTTGTGACTGTTCTGTGGCCGGGGACGATGAGATCGAAATTGTGATGGCTTCTTCGCATTTGCGAAGGTGGTCGCAATTGTGAAATCTGTCAGATATGGCAACCTTCACAATTTCAAAGAATAGATCGCATTTGTGAGATATTTGGTTTCCTGTTGTCTTCGCATTTGCAAAGAAAATGTCGCAATTGCGACATCAGGGAGCAGACTCCTGCTGAACTGAAAATCTGAATTTTTTTCTAAGGTTGGGTTTTGGATGTCCAATCATTTCTTTATCATATTTGACTCATTTTGCAATATATTTCATGTCCATACCATGTTTTCACACCAATACTTTCTTTAAAGGTATCGTATGTTGAAAATGAGCTCTAACTCTGATTAATCCGCGCATGAAAATCCATTGAAAGTTGAGGAGAACTATGACCAACACCGATTCTTGTCATTAGAATGTCAGGAACGGTACAATTTTCCGAGTTTATTTTGAAGAAGTTGCTCCTCGAAAGTGGTATTTATTGGCCATCATATGCAGCCGCATCTCCCTTGTGTCAAATATATGATATGTACCAATAACGAGAGCTCAAACGATAGCCTTCATTATGGATGGTATTCAGCTCAATGTTGGTGTGATTTTCATCAATGAAATGAGGGAGTATCAGATTCAGAATGGTCCATCATTGATATTCCCATATCTTATCACTGAGTTGTACCAACTTGCTGGGGTTCAGGAGGATACCTGAGACAACTAGATAGAGCCAGGAAAGCCTATTAATCCATTGAATAAAATAGGAGAGGGAGGCACCGTCTAAAGTAAAAAAAAGAAAGCTGGTATCTTCTTCTCAGACCGACCAGGGCAACCAACCATCATCTTCTGCAGGAGGACCATTTGCTATGCTTTTCAATAAAATGCGGCTGATTCGCGACCTAGTTTACACTTCAAAGAAAGAATTTCAAAAGTACCTTGATGATCAGAAGAAGCCGGGGGGTCACCTTATGTCACGACCCAAAATCCTAACTTAGGTCGTGATGGCGCCCAGCCGTGGGGCCAGGCAAGCCGACTCTCAATTTACTAAAGGTTCCTTCTTATTAGATTAAACACTTTAAAATATACTCAGTTTTTAAAAATTACGACATGTTTCGACAAGGATAAATACCCAGTTTTAATCAAAAACAGTCATGAAGAGGCATGAGCCAGTATATGTACAACCCGAAATCCATAATAACTATCACGTGTGTGCCAGGAACTAGTGTCACAAGTCCTACGGGCATACTAACAGAATATACAAAAGATATAATATACAGTCCCACTGTCTGAAGGAAATAGACGGGAAATAAGCAAAAGAGAACCCCATGGTGCTGCCGGAGATCGCTAGGAGAAAGGCAGCTCACCGTGAAGTTAGGTCCGTCTAATATTAAGTCAAGCTCACAGTTCGACAACCAGATGCACCAACCTCAGAACCTGTACAATTAAGTACAGAAGCGTAGCATGAGTAGATAAATATATATGTACCTAGTGAGTATCTCGCCTAACCTCGAAGAGGTAGTGACAAGAGGTCGACATGACACTCACTAAGGTCCAACGATATAATTTAACAGAATATAATAGAAACGGTAGACATGTAAAGCAGTGAAGCAACAAATATATATGTAAGGTACTGAAATCCAAGAAAGTAGTGTCAATGAATAAAATAATTACCACTTCACTTTCCCCCAAATATCTGTCAAATAAATATCCATGAATTTAGTAACAATTAAATCATAAGTATGCAGGGTAAGGACAACCGGCCGGAGTCATAAGATAGTCATTTATGTGCACTGCCGAGGGTCGAACAGCCCGAACCATAAGTGCACCTCTCCACAAAGTACTCACATCTATGCACTGCCGAGGATCGAACGGCCCGTACCAAAAGTGCATCTCTCAATCTGCCGTGGCGTATGGCCCGTTCCATAAGAGTGGGGGGAAAATCACACTCCGCTCGCGGAATGTATAGTGCGAAGCGGTCACATGCACACACATTATTCCTTTTTAAATGACTTTTCAGTGAACAATTCCTTACATTTTTCTCAAATTTTGCACGACCTCAGGGAAATAAGCAACATGTAACATTTAATTTATTAAGCATATAGTTCATATCAAGTAAAAGCACATGCATGATGTGGGCCTAACTACCCAGACATGATAGTAATAGCCGCTGTGTACTGACTCTCGTCACTTTGTACGTACGTAGTCCCCCACAATTATCACATATAGCATTTAAATCACCTAGGGGGACAATTCCCCCTTACAAGGTTAGAAAGGAGACTCACCTCGCATCAAATTTACTCCACGGACCAAGAACGCGCCCGAAACTCCGAACTCTACACTCGAGGACTCGAAACTAGCCAAATGTTATAAAAAACATTAATTTATATTCAAAGCATGTAATTCTCCTATTACTTAGCCAAATTCACCATTCTTGAAGAAATTCTAAAATCCAACCCCGGGCCCACATGCCCGGATTCCAAAAATTCTCGAAGGGAATATTCACCCATAGCCTAAGGATCATTAATAAATGATTTTTACTTGATTTCATAGCTAATTCACGGGTAAATTCTCAAATTATTGAAAGCCCTAGGTTACTATCCAATTCTTGATTTTTCACTATTTAGGTGATTAAATGCAAATAGGAATTCATGCATTAACAAGTCTCGAGATGAAATTTACTTACCTTCTAGAGGTTGGGTCGTGGAGTCCTTTTCCCAAGCTCTCAAAGTGTTTAATGGAGGAAAGAGTGAAGAAAACAATAAAGAATCCCGTATTTAAGAAACACACTGTCTGACAGTGTTTCGGAACCTGCGGCACAAGGACCGCACCTGCGGTCTCGCACCTGCGAGCAAAGGCTCGCACCTGCGAAAATGGACGAGGAAGCCTGGGCCCGCACCTGCGGAGTGGAGACCGCACCTGCGGAACTTTGTCCACACCTGCGAGAAATGACTTGCCTGCTGGGGGTCGCACCTGCGAGGCTGGGACTGCAAGAGCGGTCCCGCACCTACGACTGGGCAACCGCACCTGCGGTCAACACCAGAACAGGTACACCAGCAGCTATTTTAGCTGGTTTTTGGCCTCGTGTGGTGTCCGGGAGGCACCTGGGCCCACCCGAACCCCCGTCCAAATATACCAACAAGTCCCAAATCATAACACGGACTTGATCGAGCCTTCGGAAGACCCAAAAAATGCTAAAACTCAAAATCACACCTCGAAACCCCTAGAACCAAACTTAGGAACTTTAAGTTTTCTTGACTTCACTAACAACGCGCCGAACCGACCTATACTACTAAGAATGACACCAAATTTTGCAGGAAAGTCATAAATGACATAACGGAACTATTCCTGATCTCGAAATTCTGTACGGACCTCGATAACACAAAAACACATCCCAAACCACAATTGGAACTTAAGAAACTCCTTATTTCAATATTGGGCGCCGAAAAGCTCCCGGGTTATCAGAAACCCATTCCGAACATACGCCCAAGTTCGAAATCATCATACAAAGCTACCGGAACCGACGAAACTCAATTCCAAGGTCGTTTACCAAAAATGTTGACCGAAGTCAAACTTTGCTGTAAAGGCCAACCTTAAGGAACCAAATGTTCCTATAGCACTCTAAACACCTCCGAATCCCAGACCACCAGTCCCCGCAAGTCATAAATCATAATAAACCGCTATGAGAAGTTTCATTTAGGGGAGCGGGGTTCGATAACCCAAAGCGACAGGTCGGGTCGTTACATTCTCCACCTCTTAAACAAATGTTCGTCCTCGAACAGGTCTAGAATCATACCTGAAGTGCTGAATAAGTGTGGATATCTACTCCGCATACGCTCCATGGACTCCCAGGTTGCCTCCTCAACTTGTTGGCCCCTCCACTGGACCTTTACGGCAGAAACTCTCTTGGACCTCAACTGGTGGTCCTGTCTATCAATAATAGCAACTGGCTCCTCCTCATAGCCCAACCTCTCATCCAAATGAATAGTGCTGAAGTCAACCACGTGAGAGAAGTCGGCGTGGTACCGTCGGAGCATGGATACATGAAAAAATGGATGAACTCCTGATAAACTGGGAGGCAAGGCCAGCTCATAAGCAACCTCCCCAACCCACCTCAACACCTCGAAGGGACCTATAAACCTCGGGCTTAGCTTTCCCTTCTTCCTAAACCTCATAATACCCTTCATAGGCAAGACTTTCAATAGGACCCTTTCTCCCTCCATAAATGATACATCACGCGCCCTCTGATCCGCGTAACTCTTCTGTCTGGACTGTACTGTGCGGAGCCTCTCCTGAATCAACTTCACCTTCTCCAAAGCATCTCTCACCAGGTCGGTACCATATAACCTAGCCTTACCAGGCTCAAACCACCCGATAGGGGAACGGCATCGCCGACCATACAAAGCCTCAAATGGTTCCATCTCAATGCTGGACTGATAACTATTATTGTAAGAAAACTCGACCAAAGACAAGAACTGGTCCCACTGACCTCCAAAGTCAATCACACATGACCTGAGCATGTCCTCCAATATCTGAACTGTACGCTTCGACTAGCCATTAGTCTGAGGGTGAAATGTTGTGCTGAGATCTATCTGGGTGCCCATCTCACTATGCAATGCTCTCCAGTAATGCGAGTTGAACTGAGGGCATCGATCTAATATAATGGACACCGGCACACCATGCAACCGGACTATCTCCCAAATGTAGATCTGGGCTAACCTCTCAGAAGTATAAGTAGTAGCTACTAGAATAAAATGCGCCGATTTGGTCAACCTATCCACAATGACACAAACCGTGTCAACCTTACGCAAAGTCCAAGGCAACCCAACCACGAAGCCCATGGTGATACGCTCCCATTTCCACTCAGTAATGGGCATCTGCTGAAGTAGGCCTCCTGGCCTCTGGTGCTCATACTTAACCTGATGGCTATTAAGCACCTAGCCACATACCCCACAATGTCCTTCTTCATCCGCCTCCACCAGTAATCCTGCTTCAAGTCACGATACATTTTCCTAGCACCAGGATGAACAGAATACTGAGAACTGTGTGCCTCCTCTAGAATCCTCTCCCTCAGGCCATCGACATTAGGAACACATAAGCGGCCCTAAAGTCTCAGAACACCATCCTCGCCAATAGTATCGTCCTTGGCCCTACCCTGAACCACTGTCTCCCGAAGCTCTGCTAAGCACGAATCATAGAATTGCCGGGCCTTAATCTCCCCGAATAACTAAGAATGAGCAACCACATATGTTAAAACTCGACGAGGCTCTGAAAGGTCTAATCTCACCAGGCGATTGGCCAAGGACTGAATGTCCAAGGCTAGAGGTCTCTCCTCTACTGCAATATAAGCCAAGCTACCCATATTCTACGCCTTCCTGCTCAAAGCATCTTCTACCACATTTGCCTTGCCCGGGTGATAAAGAATGGTGATATCATAATCCTTGAACAACTCAAGCAATCTGCGCTGCCTCAAATTAAGATCCTTCTACTTGAACAAGTGCTGCAAGCTACGGTGGTCTGTTTAAACCTCACAGGACACTCCATACAAGTAGTTCCTCCAAATCTTAAGGGCATGAACAATCGCCGCCAACTCCAAATCGTGCACATGGTAATTCTTCTCATGAACCTTCAGCTGGCATGAATAATAATCAATAACTCTCCCTTCCTGCATCAACACACATCCCAAACCAACGCGTGAATCGTCGCAATACACTGTGTACATCCCAGAACCAGAAGGCAGTACTAGAACTGGTGCCGAGGTCAATGCTAACTTGAGCTTCTAAAAGCTCGCCTCACACTCGTCGGACCATATGAATGGGCATTTTTCTGAGTCAATCTAGTCAATGGAGCTGCAATAGAAGAGAACCCCTCCACAAATTGGCGATAATAGCCTGCTAGGCCCAAAAAGCTCATGATCTCTGTAGCTGAAGTAGGACGCGACCAACTCTAAACTGCCTCGATCTTCTGAGGATCAACCTTGATACCCTCTCCGGATACCACATGACCCAAGAATGCCACGGAATCCAACCAGAACTCACACTTGGATAACCTAGAATATAGCTTCTGTTCTCGCAAAGTCTGGAGCACAACTCTCAAATGCTACTTGTGCTCCCCCAGGCTATGTGAGTAAATCAAAATGTCATCAACGAAGATGACAAAGGAATCAATATACATCCTGAACACCCTATTTATCAAGTCCATGAATGATGCTGGGGCATTAGTCAAGCCGAAGGACATCACCAGGAACTCATAATGGCCATATCTCTTACGAAAAGCAGTCTTCGGAACATCTGTAGACCGAATCTTCAACTGATGATATCCCGATCTCAAACCAATCTTAGAAAAACACACGATCACCCTGCAACTGGTCAAACAAATCATCGATGCGCGACAAAGGATACTTGTTCTTAATGGTAACCTTGTTCAACTGGCGGTAGTCAATACACATCCGCATGGACCCATCCTTTTTATTCACAAATAGAACTGGAGCACCCCATGGCGATACACTCGGTCTGATGAACCCCTTAGCTAACAATTCCTCAAGCTGCTCCTTCAACTCCTTCAACTCTTTCGGAGCCATACGGTATGGAGGAATAGATATAGGCTGGGTTCCTAGAGCTAAATCAATGCAGAAATCAATATCACGGTCCGGAGGCATGCCTGGAAGGTCCGAATGAAATACATCAGCAAACACTCTAACTAATGGCACTGAATCAATCGTCGGAGACTTGGCCGTGGGGTCCCGCACATAAGCAAAATAGGCCAGACAACCCTTCTCGACCATATGTCGAGCCTTCAAGAATGAAATAACCCGGGTGGCTGCACTAACTGAGGAACCTCTCCACTCCAGCCTAGGCGACTTGGGCCTGGCTAAAGTAACTGTCTTGGCATGGAAATCTAGCACGACATGATAAGGAGATAGCCAATCTATGCCTAATATAATCTCGAAATCAACCATGTCGAGCAATAAGAGATCCGCTTGAGTCTCGAACCCACAAAATAAAATCATACAAAACCCACAAATCCGGTCTACAACCACAGAATCGCCCACGGGAGTGGACACATAAATATGAGAATCCAAGGACTCACGAGGGACATCCAGAAAATGAGCAAATAAGATCGCAACATAGGAATAAGTGGACCCTGGATCAAATAACACTGATGCCTCTCTACCACATACTGTAATATACCTGTGATCACGGTGTCTGAGGCCACTGCATCTGATCTGGCCGGAATGGCATAGAATCTAGCTAGAGTACCGGAAGACTGAGCTCCACCAGAGTGAACAGGAGCTGCCTGACCTCCCCTGACTGACCTCCACCTCTAGGACGACCCCTGCCGACCTGTCCTCTACCTCTAGGTGGTCGGACTGCTGGTGCCGGACCCATCGGCTGATAACCCTACTATACGGCCTTCTCCCGAAACTTGGGACACTGCCTCCTCATATGACATGGCTCTCCACACTCGTAACAACTTCCAGGTAGCATAGTCTGCTGCCCCGAAGAAGAACCCTGAATGGCCGGAAGGCAATGAGAGCCCTCTAGCATAGCACTGAAGTAGGGGTGGGAGGATCTCGGATGACTTGGATAACCACTGTGTGAACTCTGAATGGCTGGAGGACGGTAGGAACGCTCTGGCATGGCGCTGAAATGAGGCCTCGCTGAAACACCTCAAGGAGGTGGTGGAGGTGCTGAATATAAAGGCCTGTTGAGCTGACCACTGCTATACTGACCCCTGCCCCTTTCTGGGGCACTTCTGAAATCTCCAGAGAATCTAGCCCTCTTATCCTGCTGCCCCTGTTCCCTGCTCCTTGACCGATACCCCTCCATCCTGCGAGCAATCTCTACCACAAGCTGATAGGGAGTACCCATCTCCACCTCTCGGGCCATGGTGGCCCTAATACCTGGATGCAACCCAGCCACAAATCTCCGCACCCTCTCTGCATCAGTAGGTAGTATCATGAGTGCATGGCGAGACAACTCTGAAAATTTGGCCTCATAATCTGTCACTGAGATCTGCCCTTACCCTAGCCGCTCAAACTGATACTGCATCTCTTCCCTCTCAGAGGGTGGGATATATCTATCCAGAAACATTTGCGTGAACTGCTCCCAAGTGACAGGAGGAGAATATGCTGGCCTGCTGAGAATATAGGACTGCCACCACCTACGAGCTCTGCCCTCCAACTGAAAGGTAGTGAAATCCACTCTTTGGGACTCTAGTATCCTCATGTTGTGCAGTCTGTCCCTGCACCTATCCACAAAATCCAGGGCGTCCTCGCCTCGCTCACCCCCAAAGGCTGGAGGGTGAAATCGGGTCCATCTATCCAATAACTTCTGTGGATTGCCGTTTGCAGCTGGTCTAGGCTCAGGTGCTGCTGCTGCAACAGGATGGAGTCCACCCATGGGAAGTGTACCCCGGGTATGATGTAATGTTGCCGTCTGGCCTGCATCCTGGGCAGCAGGGGTCTAGACTCCCCCTCCCGCCTGAGAAGTGGCAGGATCTTCTGGAAATAAACCAGCCTGGGACATAATGTCCATAAATCACATCATACGGCCCATGACTTCCTGGAAGCATGGCTCTGTCATGAAGTCTACTGGTGCAGGATCTACTGGAGGCACCTCGTCCTGCTCCTCTATAATAGGGTCCTCTGGTGGCGGAACAGAAATAGTTCTGGGATTCCCTCGTCCCCTACCGCGGGCCGGTGCCCTCCCCCGGTCTCTACCACGACCTCGGACAGTGGGGCTAGCGGCCTTCCCGGGTCTGGAACATCAGATGCACGCATCCTCACCATATGTGAGAGAATAGAAAAATGAATTTAGTAAATCATCGAATGCATGATATAATAAGAACAAAGAGAGGTTTCCTAACACCCTGACGTCTCCGTACTGATCCGCAAGACTCTACTGGGTTTTCCCGTCACTCGTGCGACTTACGTGAACCTAGTGCTCTGATACCATGTTATCACGACCCAAAATCTTAACTTAGGTTGTGATGGCGCCCAACCGCGTGGTTAGGCAAGCCGACTCTCAATTTACTAAAGGTTCCTTCTTATTAGATTAAACACTTTAAAATATACTCAATTTTGAAAACTTAAAACACATGTTTCGACAAGGATAAATAGCTAGTTTTAAAAAAACAGTCATGAAGAGGCGTGAGCCAATATTTGTACAACCCGAAATCCATAACAACTGCCACGTGTGTCCCAGGAACTAGTGTCACAAGTCCTACGAGCATACTAACAGAATATACAAAAGATATAATATACAGTCCCACTGTTTGAAGGAAATAGACGGGAAATAGGCAAAAGCAAACCCCATGGTGTTGCCAGAGATCGCCAGGAGAATAGTAGCTCACCGTGAAGTCAGGTCCGTCTAATATCAAGTCAAGCTCCGGTTCGACAACCAGATGAACCAGCATCAGAACCTGTACAATTAAGTACAAAAGCGTAGCATAAGTACATATATATATATATATATATATATTTATATATATATATATGTACCCAGTGAGTATCCCGCCTAACCTCGAAGAGGTAGTGACGAGAGGTCGACATGAAACTCACTAAGGTCCAACGACATAATTTAACAGAATATAATAGAAACGGTAGGCATGTAAAGGCAGTGAAGCAACAAATATATATGTAAGGTACTGAAATCCAAGAAAGTACTGTGAATGAATAAAACAATTACCACTTCACTTTCCCCCAAATATCTGTCAAATCACTATCCAAGAATTTAGTAACAATTAAATCATACGCATGCAGGGTAAGGACAACCGGCCGTAGTCATAAGATAGTTATGTCCGTGTACTACCGATGGTCGAACGGCCTGAACCATAAGTGCACCTCTCCACAAAGTACTCACATCTATGCACTGCCGAGGATCGAACGACCCGTACCAAAAGTGCATATATCAATCCTCTCTATTCACTGTCGAGGATCGAACGACCCGTACCAAAAGTGCATCTCTCAATCTGCCATGGCGTACAACCCGTTCCCATAAGAGTGAGGGAAAAATCACACTCCGCTCGCGGAATGTAAATTGCGAAGCGGTCACATGCACACACATTATTCCTTTTTAAATTACTTTTCAGTGAACAATTCCTTACAAGTTTCTCAAATTTTGCACGACCTCCGTGAAGTAAGCAACATGTAACATTTAATTTATTAAGCATATAGTTCATATCAAGTAAAACACAAGGCATGATGTGGGCCTAACTATCCGGACATAATAGTAATAGCCGCTACGTACGGACTCTTGTCACTTTGTACGTACTTATCCCCCCACAATTATCACATATATCATTTAAATCACCTAGGGGGATAATTCCCCATTACAAGGTTAGAAAGGAGACTCACCTCGCGTCGAATTTACTCCTCAGACCAAGAACACGCCCGAAAACTCCGAACTCTACACCCGAGGACTCGAAACTAGCCAAACGTTATTAAAATACATTAATTTATATTCAAGGCATGGAATTCTCCTATTACTTAGCCAAATTTACCATTCTTGAAGAAATTCTAAAATCCAACCCCGGGCCCGCATGCTCGTATTCCAAAAATTCTCGAAGGGAATACTCACCCATAGCCTAAGGATCATTAATAAATGATTTTTACTTGATTTTATAGATAATTCAGGGGTAAATTCTCAAATTATCAAAAGCCCTAGGTTACTACCCAACTCTTGATTTTTCACTAATTAGGTGATTAAATTCAACTAGGAATTCATGCATTAACAAGTCTTAGAGATGAAATTTACTTGCCTTCTAGGGGTTGGGTCGTGGAGTCCTTTTCCCAAGCTCTCAATGTGTTTAATGGAGGAAAGAGTGAAGAAAACAATGAAGAATCCCGTATTTAAGAAACACACTGTCTGACAGTGTTTCGGCACCTGCAGCTCGAGGACCGCACATGCGAGCAAAGGCTCGCACCTGCGGAAATGGACGAGGAAGCCTGGGCCTGCACCTACGGAGTGGAGACCACACCTGCGGCTCCGATCCTGCAGAACTTTGTCTGCACCTGCGAGGTATGGCCTGCCGACTAGGGGTCGCACCTGTGAGGCTGGGACCGCAAGAGTGGTCTCGCACCTGCGCCTGGGCAACTGCACCTGCGGTCAACACCAGAACAGGTGCACCAACAGCTATTTCAGCTAGTTTTTGGCCTCGTGTGGTGTCCGGGAGGCACCTGGGCCGACCCGAGCCCCCTTCCAAATATACCAACAAGTCCCGAATCATAACACGGACTTGCTCGAGCCTTCGGAACACCCAAAACAATGCTAAAACTCAAAATCACACCTCAAAACCCCTAGAACCAAACTTAGGAACTTTAAGTTTTCTTGACTTCGCTAACAACGCGTGGAACCGGCCTATACTACTCGGAATGACACCAAATTTTGCAGGCAGGTCATAAATGACATAACGGAATTATTCTTGGTCTCGGAATTCGGTTCGGACCCCGATAATACAAAAACACGTCCAAAACCACAATAGGAACTTAAGGAACTTCTTATTTCAATATTGGGCACCGAAACACTCCCGGGTCATCAGAAGTCCATTCCGAACATACGCTCAAGTCCAAAATCATCATACAAAGCTACCGGAACCGACGAAACTCGATTCTGAGGTCGTTTACCCAAAATATTGACCGAAGTCAAACTTGGCCTTAAAGGCCAACCTTAAGGAACCAAATGTTCCTATAGCACTCTAAACACCTCCGAATCCCGGACCACCAGTCCCCGCTAGTCATAAATCATAATAAGCCACTATGGGATGTTTCATTTAAGGGAGAAGGGTCCGATAACGCAAAACGACCGGTCGGGTCGTTACACCTTAAGAAGCTGGAGAAGGCATATACTGATTTGGCTACGACGCACAGTAATTTGAGCACTTCTCATGACAAATTGGCAAAAGCACACCATTATGAAGAAAAGGGGGAAGAAGAGAGATAAATTCTTTACCACATGTGGAAGGGTGTGAAGGGGCTATGGAAAGTTCTAAAGCCTCAAGAGCCAATGCCATCGACCGACCCGGAAGATGATGATGATGCTCCAGTTCATTGGTCCGAGGAAGAAGAAGAGGAGGATGCGACTGAGTTCGACAACGAGGAGAGCACTTGATGCAGTATTCAGGGAGAACTTTTCGTCATTTAACTATAATTCTTTTTAGTTGCATTGGGGACATTGCAACATTTCTAGTTGGGGGTGGCTTCTTGTATAACTGTGGATATGGTAGATTGATATTTTGTTTTCAAGTGATGCATTATATGAATATGTTTACTAGCTTCTTGAAATTTATATATATATATATAGTATGTTTTATTGACTTGATGTTTATTAGCTCCTTGATTTTTTAAGTAGTATGTTTTAATTTGGTGGAGATATCCTTGGTTTTCTTTTTACCACGGTTCTTTTTCCGAGGATGCCTATTTTCTTTTTGAACCAGGTAATTTTTGGTTAATTTTTGTGTCGACTTTTCCCGATGATGTATAGCTAGACGACTTTCTTAAGGGAATAAGTCTTGTAGTTTGGATTTAGTTTTTGTTGATTTAGGAAGAATAAGTAGTATGAGTTGGGGTTTGTGCCCATTGGCCAATTTGTGGCTTGCTTGGTACCAGCATGATTTAAACCTCAGTATATGAATTCTTGATCTTTAAAAAAAAAAATTTCAGTAAAGATCATTGTCATGACTTTCAGACTCAATTTTTGGCTCTTTCATTCACTAAATAGTTTCTTAGGCTATATGTGACTTCTTTGAGTTCATTGGTTTCAATTGGAGTTTGGATTTGTATTCCTCTTGAGTTTCATGTGCCATGTGTGGTCATATTTATTGTGAGTTCTTTTGCATTATTTGTAGTCTAGAACTTTCCCGGAATATGCTTCAAGGCGAAATCCTAGACTAACTTGGGTTGAAAAATAATTTTTTAGGACTTCCTTGTACCGCTATTGTGCCTTAAATTTCCTACCCTTGTATATTTTCCTTAGTCAACCCCTTTTGAGCCTTTTAACTTTTTCTGTGGCAACCATGTTACAATCTTTAACCCTTCGTTCTTCATTGATTTATATTTTGGCACCCTAACTCCCTAGGTACTTTGAAAGTATAAACATAGGCTAAAAGCCTAAGTTTGGGGTTGAAGGTTGGAAAAGTGGTGATGTTGAAGCTGCTTAAAAGGTGAAAGGTAATTAAAAAAAAGTAGAAAAGAGTAATATTTGAGAAAAAGAAGGATAAATAATAAATTATGAATAAATGGAAGACTATGTGATGAAATAAAAAATGAATTAAGGGTTGAAAAGTTATTGAAGGAAGTGTACTTTGATTGTTGAAAAACTGTAGTGCTTAGGGAGGTTTTGTATCACTCTAACCAAAATTGTGCCCTACCTTAACCAAAATCCTAAACCACAACCCTTTAAGTCCTAATTGATTTTGAAGCAAGTTTGTCTACATTAGTGGAGAAATACATGAAGGGCAAGCCTATGGTACTACTTGTGTGCATTTGAATATTTTTGTGAGAGAGAGTTAATTATTTCCATTTGATATCCCATTTATGTTTTGAATTAAAATTTATGACTGTGGGATTTTCTCTTAAGTGTGAGGGCACATGAGATATGAGTTGTGAATTTAATCCCATTTTCAATTGGGAGGAATGAATGAGGGAAGTTAATTATGATAGGGAGGCAAATATTGAAGTTTTAGTGTCATGACTTCATTGATACTTTGAGTTACATAGTGTTTGAGTACTTGAATTACCTTTGGTATTTCATATGCTTTGGATTAATTGTTGGTACCAATCGAAGTCATGTGTTTGTGCTTACAGTAGACCTTTTTGACTTGGCATGATATTGATGCACTGTTTAGTTAAATATTTGGTAGGAGATTTTGCCGCTTTCATTGCTTGAGGACAAGCAATAGTTTAAGTTTAGGGGTTTGATAAGTTTGTATTTTGCCAACTTATCTTGTTTTTATATATTTTTTCTGTGTTTGAGTGATAAAATCATGTATTTAATGTCGTTTACTTCTATTTTATAGGTTACATGTGATTTGGAAGTGATGATGAATAAACCAAGTGAAAACGAGTCAAGAAGGAGTTGAAAAGAAGAATATCTGTAAAATGGTCTCGGATATCGCAATTGCGACATAAATGTGGGGAATGTGATGATAGCAGCAATCGCAATTGCAATTAACAAATCGCAAATGCAAAGTCAACCTAGTCAAGCAGTGTTCCCAAATGCGAAAAAAGATCGCAAATGTGAAGTCAAACCTGACAGTCAACCTATCACAAATGCGAAAGTCAACAGTTAAGTCATAGTTCGCAAATGCGAAGATCGCGCTTTAGTTCTGGGTACAACTGTAATTTCATATTTTTTGGCCCCAAAACCATTTAATACACGACCTAGCTCATTTGTAAAAGATCTTTGGCTTATTTTTCAGTCTCTTGACTAGAGAAAACAAGTTTAGAAGCTAGGGTTCTTGCACACATACCTGGGTCTTGAAGATTTGAAGCTTTTGATTGAGAATTTCTTACCCATTTATGTTTATTTCTTCATTTCCTTGTCTTGTATTGTGTATCTAAGTGTATAGTATTTCTTCCAACACTTGAACCTTGTTTATGGAAATATTCATATTTAAAGTGTGGATTAAATATCTTGTTGTGCTTATGTATTGAACGATTTTTATTTATTATGAAGTGACTTATTGTTTCTTTAATTATTCTTGTTTTTTAATATTTCTAAAGGATTAGCTAACAATAGGACTTGCCTATTTACTTCGAAATAATTTTGGGAAAGATAATTTGGGGTTTGGAAAGATTAATTAACAAGAATTTGAGGCTTTAACCCTCACTTTATAGATTCTATCTAGGGATATGATTGAACTACTTGTAGCCATATTCGAGCGTGCTTAATATCTTAATTATTTTAGGGATAATTCAATTAGGAAGTCTTGGAAGAAGCTAATATAGAATTATTACCCTATGCTAATTAACATAAACTCACTCATGTTTGTAAAATCATGAAATCCATTGGACCAATACTTGAGTAATTCCCCGTGCATCCATACTTGTAGTCATTGATCATTTTACTTGATTTCTAGGTGAGTTTACTTTTTCACAATTAGGCATAAATATTTTCTCAAAACCTTTTTAACTGTTTGGCTTAGCTTAGTAATTAATAATTCTCTTACACGCCTAATCGCCTACATATTGTTCTCTGTGACATTCGACCCCGACGCATAGTTGAATAAATTATATTGCAAGAGACCGTGTCCATTTACTTTGTTCGTAGTGTATTTGGACGTCATCACTATCTCGGAGAGAGACTCTCGAAGAGATGCAAGCCTGGGGGTTGACCTAATAGCCGATATTGAAGAGGCTCGAAGCTGAGGCCAAAGCGAGGTACCAGCCCGATGGTTCAGATAGCGAGATGGGCTCTGATGATGACTACACATGAAATGCCTTAACTTATTTTTTTCTTTTCTTGCAGCTACATGCTTTGTATTTTGGGACCGTTTTATAGTGCCTCTATAAACACCTTTTGGTAAATATATGTGAAATTTTCCCTTCGGCTACATGTTGTGTGCTTTAACTTTTTTGTATTTGCTTATGTTCAAGACTTAGGATATATAACTTGTATCTCAGAATTAATAATATGCAATCGATGCCTTAGCATATAATTTGACATCGCTTAAATTGTTCAATCTTCCAAAGCACGGATGAGGCCTAGGTTAAATAATGACTCCGAGTTGTTTTGACTTCGGAGGACTCGATAAAAAATGAAGTATTTGCTAAAATTTTCGATTGATTTATTCGGACACAACTAAGTTATGACGAATGTGGCTCTTTTCATGACCGAAATTGAGACCGGTTGACTTGATTTGTTCTAAAGTAATATTTTATGGATTTAAAATGTGTAAGGACCTTACTTGTTATGCACGAACTCAGTCCTCTATGAGCTGTTTATACTTTGTGATCAAAACTCCAAAGGTTTCGTATGTTAATTTTCCCGTGACCTTTCGTGTTTGGGCCATGCCTTGTAGTCTCTATGCCTTCGGGATTTAGTAGCCTGATTTTCCCGACCCTACTGTCGAATAACAGTCCTCGGTTCGGGGTGACCCATGGTATTAGGGGTCTTTTAGATTGTTGGGAATGATATACCAGATTTTTATTGTCTTCGGGGTTTCATTCCCCCGTTTAATTGTGGCCCGTGGGCTTTGAAGGTTTCGAAAGCAACATTCATTCTAAGTGATGTAACGATAACATTACTTGTACAAATGTGAACCCATGAAACATAGAATGCAAATTTTTTTTATTACTTGTAGTGTAAGTAATTGAAGATACAAAAGATATCCGCCACGGCGAGAATGAGCTATAGGGGCACGGTTCGTTCGACCGTTTGACCCGTACAATAAATCCTAATATTCAAGCCTTGGATTTTGATGTCGAATATGAGTGGCTTCTAAATTTCTGAACATATGTTTTCAGTTGTCGACTCAGGGTGTGATAGTCCCCTAGAACTCGAGTCTGGATTTTGATGGCTCGAGTACTATTGATCTGATACATGTAACCTATGGTCGCTGGTCTTAGACCGGTCTTCAAACAAGAGTAGCACGCTTAATGTTGCCTCATTAAAAACCTTCCTGTTAAACCCACTTTTGGAAAAAAATCAGTCGAAGGAAAAAAGAGTGCAACACGTGCTTTCATACCTAATCCTTGGACTTGTCTTCAATTGATACCTGCATGGGTTAGTTCAAATTGTAAAAAACTTTAAAGAAATTTATATATTCATACCTTAGTAGTAGTACCACTTTATGTGTGCTACATTCCATCTATTTGGTAGTGGTACACCATATCCAGACTCAATATGGTATGAGCCTTTCATGGTTATACCAATTACTCTGTACGGTCTTTCCCAGTTCGAGCCTAGTTTCCCATCAATCGGATTCTTGGTATGAAATGTGACATTCCTCAATACCAAGTCCCCGACTTGGAAGTGTCGAAGGTTTTCCCTTCGGTTGTTATATCTTCCCATTCGCAGCTTTTGAGCAGTTAACCGGACTAGCACGACTTCTCGCCTTTCGTCTGCTAAATTTAATCTTGTTTCCATGGCCTCGCCGTTTGACATCTCCGCAGCATATATAAAGCTTAAGCTCGGTTCACCTGCCTCTACCGAAATCAAAACCTCTGTGTCATATACTACAAGGAATGGTGTTTCATCGATACTCGGTCTCGTGGTTCGATATGCCCATAGGACCTCGGGAAAAATTTCTTTTCCACTTTTATTTTGAGTCGGTCAATCTTTTCTTCAGGTTCTGCAGTATAGTTTTGTTTATCGAATCCGCTTGACCGTTTGCACTAGGGTGGTAATGGGTCAATAAATCTTCTTGATTTTGTGATTTTCAAAGAACTTATTGACCTTGTTGCCGATAAATTGTCTCCCATTGTAAAACGTGATCTGTGTCAGTGTCCCAAACAAACATATTATATGATCCTAGATGAAGTCGATGACCTCTTTTTGTCTAACTTTATCGAACTCCGATGCTTCGTCCCACTTGGAGAAGTAATTGGTCATAAGCAAGATGTACTAGGCCTTATCGGGTGCCCATGGTAAAGGACCTACGATGTCCATTCCCACTTCATGAATGGCAAAGAGGAAAGGACCAGGTGGAGCAGCTCCCCTGGTTGGTAGATCATCGGGGCATGCCTTTGACATTCATTTTATTTTTGAACAATGTCTTTGCATCATTTTCCATCTCGTTCAAGTAATAACTAGCCCTAATCTTTTTTTGAACCAACGATTCCTCTCATGAATAGTTTCCACAAGCATCCTCATGGACTTTTCTCATTAGATAGTTGGTCTCCCGAGCCCAAAACATCTTACAAACGGTCTAAAAAACGATCTTCGATACAGTTTAACTTCAACTAAGCTAAACCTGGCAGACTTAGTTTGAAGAGCCGTTGATTCTTTGGGATCCGATGGAAATTTCCCTTCTGAAGGTAGTGAATATATTTTTTTTCTCCCTTGTTGAGTTTACCTTGGCATGACCTTCCTCTATCACTGAGCTCATCAATTGCACCACCGTTCCGAAATTGAATTCATCGAAGTCGATTGACGATCCTATATTAGCCAATGCATCAACCTTGTTATTCTGATCCAAGGGCACATGCTGTAATGTCCATTCCTTTAATTGATCTAACATCTCTTGTAATTTTTCCAGGTATCTCTGCATCCGGTCTTCTTTGAATTCGAACATTACGAAACGAGGAGGGAATAACACTTGGCTTCAATCACCTTAGCCCCCAGGCTTTTAGCGATCTCTAGACCTGCAATCGTAGCCTCATATTCGGCTTCGTTGATAGTCAATTTCATACTTCTAATAAAATGCCTTATTATATTACCCATGGGTAATTTTAGTACGATTCCTAGCCCGGACCCCTTCACGTTAAAGGAACTGTCCGTGAATATGGTCCAGACCCCCGAGCTAGTCCCCAAGACAAGTAATAATTCTTTCTCGACCCGGGGGATCAAGGCCGATGTGAAATCAACCACGAACAAAAATAACAACAAACCCAGTAGTTTCCCACAAGTGGGGTCTAGCACGAAGTTTGATCTGAGACTTTATAGTTGTTCAGGGTTTGTACTCAATATCGTACTTGCTAACCTCTATGGACCATTTTGCTAGCGGACCTAAAAGCTCGGGTTTACGCATAACATTCCTTAGCGGATATGAGGTCACGACACATATATGGTGACATTGAAATATGGTTTTAGTGTTCGAGATACGCTTAACAAGGAAAGCGCTAATTTCTCTAGGTGTGGTTACCTCGTTTCGTCATCACCTAGGGTTCTAGTAACATAATTGATAGGAAACTGCGTACCTTGTTCTTCTGGGACCAGGACATCACTTACAGCTATCTCAGAAACTACTAAGTAAAGGTACATATATTTGTTCGCCTTCGGGGTGTGCAACAAATGAGGACTTGATAAGTATCATTTGAGTTCTTTTAAAGTCTTTTGGCATTACGGGGTCCAAGAGAAGTTGTTCTTTTTCTTAAGTAATGAGAAAGATGGATCTTAGATGACCTAGAAATAAATCGGCCCAATGCGGCTATCCGACCGGTCAACCTCTAAATAGCCTTGACAGTTTCAACCATGGTGATATCTTCTATTGCCTTTATTATCCGAGTTGATCTCTGTCCCTCGGTTAGATACCATGAAACCGAGGAACTTGGCTAGCTGACCCTGAAGGAACACTTCTTCGGATTCAGCTTCATGTTGTATTCTATAAGTATGTTGAAGTTTTCCTACAAATGTTTCAAATGGTCTTATGCTTGCAGAGACTTAACGAACATATCATCAATATAAACCTCCATTTATTTCCCTATTTGTTCCTCTAACATTTGCTTAAGTAGGCATTGATACGTGGTATCGACATTTTTAATCCAAACGACATCACACTATAATAACAAGTGCTGAACTTAGTTACAAAAGAAGTCTTCTCTTGGTTGACCGGGTCAATCCGTATTTGGTTGACCCGAATAGGCATCGAGAAAGCTAAGCGTCTCATTCCTAGCCATTGCATAGATCTTCCGGCCAATGTTAGGCAAAGGAAACGAATCCTTCGGGCATACCTTATTAAGTCCTTATAATCTACACACATTCTAAGCTTGTTTACTTTTTTTCATATGACGATTACGTTAGTTAGACAATATGTGTATTTAACCAACCAAATGAAACCTATTTTTAAGAGTATAGATACCTCGTCTTTGATGAATGCGTGTTTGATTTTAGACCATAGCCTCCTCTTCGGGTTGACCAGGTGGAATTTCTGATCCAACTCAATTTGTGAGTTTTTATCTTCGATGAGATTCCTGCCATATCTAATAGGGATCAAAAAAAATAATCGGCATTGAATTTCATAAAATTAATGAGTTTTTTCCTGAGCTCAGGGGTTAATCCCACGCCTAGATATACCTCTTTGTCCAGCAGGTGCTCGATCAATATGACATGTTCCAGTTCCTCGATCGTTGACTTGAACGCGTCGGTATCATCAGGTTCTACGAAGGATATCAAGACCTAGAAGTCATCTTCCTCATCTGTTGGGTGCTCTTCCTATTTTTTCGGCCCGATCGAGGTCGGGAAAAGCAATGTTATTTGGTTTTTTTCTCTTTGACGAGTCCCTAATGTTTTGATGTCGTGGTACTGGGCACCGGGTTCACTTCCTCGACATCGAACATCTCCTTTGTGGTTGGTTGTTCCCCGTTGATCATTTTGATTCCACTTGGGTTGGAAACTTCAACGCTTGATGCAAGGTTGATGGTACCTCCCTCATGCTATGGGTGCATGGTCTCCTGAACAAGGTGTTGCATACCATAACCCCCTTTATTACATAGAACTTTGTATCCTAGGTGGTTACAAATGTGTTGACTGGTAGGGTGATTTCACTGTTTGTTGTCTCACATGCCATATTGAACCCGTTCAATACTCAAACTACTGGTACATCTGATCCAACAATCTCACTTGTTCCATGACTCTCTATTGAGTGATGTTGGTCGAGCTACCTAGATATATTAACACATACTTAACCCAGGATCTATTAATAAGTATAGATATTATACGTGCATCGGTGTGAGGTTGAACGACACCCTCGGTGTACTCATCGGTGAATGAGATGGATCCCTCCGGAACATAGTCTCGTTTTTTATTTTCTCTTTTTATAGCAACTTTGGTGCATTTTATCATTGGCATTTGTGGAACATCTACTCTGATGATCATGTTTATCGCATGCTGAGGTTCTTCCTACTTGATTTGTTTGTTGGCGTCCTCGTTTATAAATGGGATTTAGCCCTCTCACTTAGGAATTACCGAAGATCTCCATTGTTGAATAGATGAGCCACTTCTTTCCTTAACTATCTGCAATCATCGGTTCTCTAACAATGAGTACCATGATATTTACATATCAAATTGTGATCCGTCTGTGTGGTATCGGACTGGAGTGGCCTTAGCCATTTGGTCTCCTTGATGAGACCGATGGTTGACACTATTCTCGTTGCATCCACGTTGAAATTATATTATTGCATCTGGGCATCGTTGCCCCCCAGTGATCTGTCAAAACTGTTTCTATTCACCAAAGCTCTGTTGCTTAGACCATGTTCGCTTCTTCTATCATTCCTAACCGGGTAGCGATTGGGTCTGTTTCCCCTTTTATCCGAGCTATATGGTTGGAATTTATCTCGGGGTGGCCTCGACTCCTGATCCACAATTATTTTAGACATGATGTTTGCTCTTTTAGGATAAATCAACCTTGAGTGATCCTAATATAAGTCTAAATAAGGTAAAAACTCCCCTTTTCCATTTTTTCTGGTAAAACACGATCCTTTGTTAATATCGGGCATGATCAACGCTGTAAATATCCGGTTGATGGAAGATATTTTGCTCTTTGTTTGTCCTCTTTAACCGTTTTCCCTTTAACCTCGATTCTTTGTTTTGCTCGAGCTTGGTTCTTTCCATGTTCGGCTATGCCTGTTTCCCCACATATCATTTGTCTCCTTGGGCTCCGATCTATAGTAACCCTCGGCCGTACCTGAGCCAGCGTCAAATAGTTGTCCCTCGTTTCTTCATTAGACAACCGGGGATAACTTTATCCCCCATTTTACCCGTACACAGAGGATAAAAAAAATTTTCTTGATATAAAATTATGCATTACTTAGTGTATATGTATCTTGGTTTAATTTTAAAAATTAAACTCTTCATAAATAATACTTGGAAAACTTCTACTAAAGTCTGTTAGGGGTGACTCAAGCACATATGTATCATGAAGATAAAGTTTAATATGAGACCTAAGTTTTTAGAAGGAAGTTATACTATATGTTTTTATTTGAAATCTATTCTTCAAGAGATGCAACATTTTTAATAATTTTTGTATGTAATTTCCACCAATAATTCCTTTTCAATTGAAAATATTGCCAACCCATTAGCATTTATTAAGATATTATTGATCTTAGGTAAGATTTATTAATTTAATTTCAAAAAGTATTAAATATTATTTTCTTAAATCTATCCACATATTATTTATAAAAAGATGGGGTCCCCAAATTTGGGGACTAAGGCAGAAGCCTTAATGGTGATAAAGTTAGAGCTGACGTTGAGTTTATATATTTGTTATATAGTACAAATAATTGAGAGTACGTACACATGTTATGTAATAATTGCACGATCATTTATTACTCATCGTATAGTAATCTATACATTATTATACACCGCATGCCAACAATAGATTCATTATAAATCACCATTTTAACAATTTTTTTTATCATAATCCTTGGATATTGTATTGGTAAAAATAAATATTATACGTGGAATTAAGTATGTGGCTGATGTGGGAAAACACATGTACTATCGAGAAAGCGACAGTTGGAATGATGGATTATAAGAGATACCAGTTGTAACAGATACGGGAAAATTACCCAGGAGATGAAAGAATATGGTTGCTCGAGTCTAAATGGTTAAATAAAGAGGCACCGGTGGAATTAATCAAGACAGTAAAAAGGGAAGGTTCATAAATCGTCAATTAATGGGCATGAATAGTCACAAACGTTATGGAATCTTCATGAATAGTTACGATTACCAATTATAACGTCTCGTTAATATCATTAATGCTCATAATGATTCGGTCATAAAAGAGAAAAGATGTTGTACTTATAGATTCCTATATAAGGGAAGGAAAATTCACTTGTAAGGACACGTTAAGATTATTATTGGAATACAATTACTTTCTTTTTCTTTCTATCAATTGCTTTGCCATTTCTTATTCTAATTTCCTTTCTTAAAATTGAGAAAAATACAAAATTTCTTGGTTATCAGTAGCCCGAGTACTTCTAAAAATAGGCTTTGACTGAGAATCTAATTTTTTGGTTAAACAAATTGGTTCCGTTGTCGGGAAACTAATAATCTTCTCTTACTTTCCAAAATTTTCTCTCTCGCAACTAAGTCATGTCGAATGTCAGTGAAAACAACCAGCAGGTGGGAGGAACACCCGTTCCATCACCTCAAGGAACACCACACACTTCACGAGAAGGATCACCTGAAAGATGCACTACTCATAATAATGAACAACACGCAAATGAACAAACTATTGAGCGAGATGTTGTGAAGCAGTTAATCGCTGAGTACGTGAATGATGCTCTCCAAGCTTTCGTGAGGGGACTATCAGCTGCGCCACCCACTCCTCCGCCAAACAATATTGCTACTGCGGAAATCCCACGTTCATGATTAATTAATTCTGGAAGCGAGGGAACTCCCAATGATTTACGTGATGGGAGACCAGGTACGCCTAATAATTATGGTTTGCAAACTCTATTACTAACCTTGCAGAAACAGGTGAAAGAACAAAATGACCGTATTCAGCAAATACCTGGCGTACCACCTGTGATCAAAGGTGTTGATATTGACAAATATTCGCAACGACCATGGAAACCAAGGAGCTCCATTACCTATTCCCAAGAAGTTTAAAATGCATAACATCCCAAAATATGATGGAACAACTAATCCACGTGACCATGTCACTGCGTTCACCATGGGAGTAAAAGGCAATGATTTAACCAAGCAAGAGATCGAATCAGTATTGTCAAAAAGTTTGGGGAAACAATCACGAAGGGAGCGTTAACATGGTACTCTCTTTTGCCTGAAAATTCTATTAACTCTTTTGCTGATCTTGCAGATCTATTTATAAAAGCACACTCGGGTACTAAAAAAGTTGAAAAGAGAATGTAGGATATATTTAAAGTAAAGCAAGGAGATACAGAATTGCTTCGAGAATTTGTAGACATATTCCAACGTGAAAGAATGTTGCTACCAAGAGTACATGAAATTGGCGGCCATGGCATTTTCAAGTAATGTAAATGAAAAAAGTTCAGAAGCTATGGGAGGCTTAAAGAGACACTACGAGAGTTCCCTTCCACGACATGGAATGATATTTATAATAGGTACAGTACCAAGTTTCGGATTGAAGAAAATATCGTAGCTCAATCAAGGGCTGATGAAAAACAGGTTCGAGATGGTCATAATTTGAGAAAAAGTCCGGTAAAAATAGGTACGAGCCTTATATGGGACCTTCGGGGCGAGAAGATCATTCCAAATCCGAAAACATGCGGGTTGATCATAGATTCACCAACAGAGATTTAGGTTCGTCCTCATCGAAATTCAGAAAAGATCGAGGTGAACATAATAGGGATACAACGCAAATGCAAGGATTGGAGATTATAATTTTAATGTCAGTACTTTCGATTTGGTTGCTGTCACGACCCAAATTCCATTGTAGGCCACGATGGCGCCCAACACCGAAGTTACGCAAGCCAACACTATTTATCAAGTGAGTCCCATTTTATTTTGTTAAAAACCTTTCTAACAATATCTTAATTTGAATTACCAAGCATATAAACATGGAAAATGATGAAGGCAATTTAGATTGCAATGATCAAAAGGAGTCAAGTTTAAATAATTACATCCCCAAAAGAATAGTCTACCAATGTGTATGCTAGGAACTAGTGTCACAAGTATATAGGCATCTAGTAGAATGAACAAAAGTGTACATCTACTATACTGTATGAAATAGAATAGACAGAACAAGTAAGAGAAAAGACTCCAACGCGCTGCTGAACGACATCAGGATAAGCTGCTCATGTTGGAATCTCTGCCTCTATATTAGGAACGCGCTCTGGACTGGTAACCAGATGCACCTGCCTCAGAATCATTACAATTAAGTACATAAGGGTATCATGAGTACATAAAAATTCATTACCCAGTAAGTATCCAGTCTAATCTCAAAGAAGTAGTGACGAGGGGTCGACTTGATACTTACTAGGGCTAAAACAATATACTTAAGCATGTGACTAAGCATGGATATCAAGGCTAAATAGAAGAAAGTAAAAGGAAATAACAAGCTTTCCATAACTATAAATATACGTAATTTCTTATCATTTCAATTGACAATTTATATCGCAGGGCATTTAAACAGTAAAAAAAAATCATGGGAAAGCGCCAAGCAGATAGCATGCGCATATAATTCCAAGGACGTACGACCCGATCCAATAAAATAATAAATGTGCACTGCCGAAGGGTCGAACAACGCAAATGATAGATGCATCTATTAACCTACCGTGGCGAACGACCCGCTCCCATGAGAGTATTGGAAGGAATCACTCTGCTCGCGAAATATAATTGCGAAGCGGTCAAACATAAACATAATATATTTCTTTTCTTCCTCAATTTCTTTTAAAATAACAACTTACTTGAAACTTTCAAATTCTTAAGATCTTGAAATAAATTTCAACCAATACAATTAGCGCATGCAATAAATAAACAGTATTCAAAAAGCATGGTGTATACCTAAACTACCCGGACATAACAAGAATAGTCACCACGTATAGACCCTCGTCACCTCGTGCGTACGTAATCCCCCACAATTATTTGTATATCGTATAAGTTCACCTATAGGGGAATTTCTTTCTTACAAGGTTGGAAAGGAGACTTACCGCATTTTGAGCCTACTTCAAACTCAAGAATGCTCTCAAACCCTTAAACCGGCGCCAAACGATCCAAAACTATTCAAATAGGGTAAAAATTAGTCAATATAAGCTCCAAAGATCATACTTCAACTATTAGAGTGATTTCTCATCCCAAATTACAAGATTCTTAAAATCCACCCCCGGGCCCACGTGCCCGGATTCCGGATATATTTGACGAGAATCGTTACCCATAACCTTAGGATCAATAATATGTGATTTGTACTAGATTCCATAACAAATTTCGTGGTAAAACTCCATTTTTATCAAAACCCTAGGTTTTCATCTAAACCCTTGATTTTCACTAATTCTTGCATGTTAATCTACCCATAATCTATGTATTTAACTCATCTTGTATAGAAATTACTTACCACAAGTGCTAGGTGAAAGCTTTCTTCCAAATGCTCTGAAAACCGCCTAAGTGTAGAAGTGAAATGCAATAAATGGCCTAAGTCCTATTTTTAAAAGCTGTGTTCAGGCCTCTGATGTTGCATTTGTGACATCAGGTTCGCAAATGTGAAGTTGCAAATGCAACAATATCATCGCAAATGCGAACCCGGGCTCCCTCTGCATGGGTCGCAAATGTGACAACTAGGTCATAAATGCGGTCTCTGTTGGGTTCGCAAATGCAAACAAAATGTCGCAATTGCGACTGCTGCAGCCATGTTTAATCTATCTCCATTCCAAGCAGAATTTTCCACCAAATCACTAACACTATGTATCTCCTCGTCCACTCCAAACTGTTGAGGTATTAGGAAATAAAGAGCTCCCAATCCTGTCCAGTTATCATACCAAAAAAGTGCAGACCCCATTCTTGGCTTTCATAGTATTTGATGTTCTATAATTTCCCTGCATTCAATCATCTTCCTCCATACATGTGATCCATTTTTCCAAGGTACAATGACTGCATTTAGTTTCTTACAGTATTTTTGACTCATAAATGAGCTCCATAAACTTGGTTTTGTTCGAAAGTTCCACCAAAGTTTACAAAAGAATGCCTTTGACACATCGTGAAGTGATCTGAGGCCAATACCTCCCTCTTCAACTGGCATACATAAGTTTGCCCATGATGCCCAATGCCTTGAGGTGCCTCCTATATTACTGCTCCAGAAAAACTGCGCAAAAATCTTATGTAATTTATTGATCACATTACTATGGGGAATTCACATCAGATAATAAGTGAGTTGGCATGCTCTGTAAAACACTCTTGATGAGTACCATTCTACCTCCTATGGACAACAATTTTCCTTTCCATGACTGAAGTTTGCCCATTATTTTTGTGATCATTCCTTGATAGCAATCAGCTTTTCTCCTTGCATAGAAAATTGGACAACCTAGATATGTAAATGGGAACTCTTGTCGTGCTATGCCAGTAATTCCTTCCACTTCTCGCACCACCTCATCCTCTACCAAGTGATGCATATATATTGCAGACTTATCTTTGTTCACCAGTTGCCCAGATGCTGCCTCATATGAACTTAAGATACTCATAATTAGTCTTAGTGAAATTGTATCAGAAGAGGAGAAGATAATGGTGTCATCTGCGTAGGATAGATGGTTTATTTTTGGACTCCATTTAGGGAGACCAAATCCACAGAATTGTTGTTGTTGATGTAAAGAGTTCAATCCTCGAGATAATGCTTCAACAACCAAAATGAACAATGCAGGTGACAGAGGATCACCTTGTTTGACTCCCCTCGATGATTTGAAGAATCCATGAGGCTGCCCATTAACCAGGATAGAGTACCAGTTATTCCCAACCAAGTCAAAGATCATACCTATGAAACCTTCTTCAAATCCCAACTTCCTCAAGACGAGGTACAAATGTTTTTAAAGATCGGTTCAATAGGTGAAGTAAAATATCCTAATTGGTTAGCTAATACTATGGTAGTTCCAAAAAAGAACGGTAAATGGAGTGTTTGTGTAGATTACACTGACTTAAATAAAGTATGCCCGACGGATTCATTCCCTTTACTGCATATAGATCAATTGATTGATTCTACCGCAGGTCATGAGCTGTTAAGATTTTTAGTTGCGTATTCTAGTTATAGTTAAATAAAAATGAACCCCTTAGATGAAGAAAAAACTTCATTTATTACGGACAGGGGGACTTATTAGTACAAAGTCATGCCTTTTGGTTTGAAAAATATCGGAGCCACATATAAGAGGTTGGTGACCAAGATTTTTCAAGAACACTTGGGGAAGACAACGGAAGTATAAATTGATGATATGTTGGTCAAATATACATAAGGGGAAGATCATTTTCAACATCTTTCAAATACTTTCGAGATCCTCCCCAGCTATAACATGAAACTGAACACGAAAAAGTACGCTTTTGGCGTAGCTTCAGGTAAGTTTTTAGGCTTTCTCGTATCTAATAGAGGAATTGAAGTAAATCATGCACATATTAAAGCTAGTGAGGAAATACCTGATATACTCACGAGCAAAAAAGAGGTACAAAGAATGACAAGTAGGATTGCAGCTCTCGGAAGATTCATTTCAAAATCTTCAGAAAAAAGCATTAAATTCTTTTCAGTGTTAAAGAAGCAAAATCAGTTTGAATGGACTGAGGAATGTCGACAAGCCCTCAAAAATTTGAAGGCATATTTATCAAATCCTCCACTACTGGCCAAACCAAGGGATGGAGAAAGAATGTTTGTATATATTGCAGTTGCAGAAGTGGCTGTAAGTGCAGTTTTAGTAAGAGATGACAAAGGTAAACAATCCCCTATTTATTATGTTAGTAAATCTTTATTAGATGCTGAAACTAGATATCCTCATCCAGAAAAACTTGATTTAGCATTAGTTATGGAATCTAGAAAATTGAGACCATATTTTCAATGCCATCCTATTTCCATAGTAACTTCATATCCTTTAAGTAATATTTTGCATAAACAAGAATTGTCAGGCAGATTAGCTAAGTGGGCAATAGAACTTAGGGAATACGACATTATGTATCAACCTAGAACAACAATAGAATCTCAAGTCTTAGAAGATATTGTAGCAGAGTTTAGCACAAAAATAGTTGTGAAGTAAAAAAGGAATTACATATATTCACTGGAGCTAATCCAGGTATGTGGACTTTATTTACTAATGACTCTTCAAATATGAAAAGAGCCGATTTGGGTATTGTCCTAATCCCACCCTTAGGGGAAAGTAGAAGACAAGCAATTAAGTATTACCCTATTACTAACAATGAAGTAGAGTATGAAGCTGTAATTGCAGGTTTAGAACTAGCACAAGAACTCTCCATAGAGCAAATCGTGATTAAAAGTGATTCTCAACTGGTAGTCAAGCAGATGCAGGGTACTTACATTGCTAGAGAGGCACAAATGCAACAATACTTGGAAAAGGCACGAGAACTGATCAGTCAATTCTAATCATGGAAGATCGTGCAAATACCCAGGAAGAAAACACAGAAGCAGTTGCGTTGTCTAACCTTGCTTCAGTTGCAGAAGTAACGAGTGAAGAAAATGATGTTGTAATACATTTATTTCATTCATTACTTGACCACGATAAACATGAGGTAAGCTTAATAATTTAATATGGGATTGGAGAAACAAGATTTTTGATTTTTTGCAGTAGGGGATCATACCTGGAGGCAAGAAAGAATCTCAATTGCTATTACGAAAAGCTGCTCCTTATTATTTAATTTGAGAGATATTATATCGAAAAATGTTCGGTGGTCCTTTAGAAAGGACCCTTGATTCAATCAAACAGAATATGTAATGAAAGAAGTACATGAGGGACATTGTGGAAATCACGCAGGTGGAAGATCTTTAGTTAAAACATTAATCAGGGCAGGATACTACTCGCCCAAAATGGAAGAGGATGCAGAAAATATTGTAGCGAAGTGTCATAAATGTCAACGGTACGCCAACAATATGCATCGACCTGCAGAATTACTATATACGATTATTTCCCATGGCCATTTATGAAGTAGGGAATTGATATAGTAGGTCCTTTACCACAAGCTAACGGAAAGGTACGATTTTTATTACTGTTAACAAATTACTTTTCCAAATGGGTAGAGGCAGGAGCTTTCAAATAAGTACGAGAAAAGGAGGTAAAGGATTTCATTTAGCAAAATATTATATGCCGGTTTGGAGTTCCAAAAGAAACCATGTGCGATAATGGCCCACGGTTTATAGGCTCGAAAATCACAGAGTTCTTTCAAAGTTGGAAAATCAAACGAATATTCACCTTATCATCCCGTGGAAAACGGACAAGTTGAGTCGACAAATAAGAGTATCATCAATAATTTGAAGAAGATATTAGAGAAATCAAAAGGGAGTTGGCCCAAGGAGCTACCGGGAGTATTATGGGCTTATAGAACCACAACAAAAACAGATACGGGAGAAACACCATTTTCACTTGTGTACGGTTCAAAAGCTTTAGTCCCAGTCGAAATAGGAGAACCAAGTACAAGATTCACATTGGCAACGAAAGAGTCAAACGATGAGGAATTAAGAACGAATATTGATTTACTCGAACAAAGAAGAGAAGAAGCTATAATACGGAGGGCAGCACAAAAGCAAATCATAGAACGCTACTACAACAGGAAGGCTCACCTTAGATACTTCAAAATTGGGGACTTCGTTCTCAAAAAGGTTTTCCAATCAACGAAAGCGGCTGGAGCAGGAAAGCTGAATCCAAATTGGGAAGGACCTTATAATTTCGAGGTATAGCTGGAAAAGGTGCCTACGAGTTAGAAACCATGGACNCCCCCCCCCCCCCCCCTCAGGTATTCACTTAATTACGATTTTAGTTTTGTACAAAATTAAGATTATAGTAACAATTTTAGATGATAGGAAAAAAGCTAGCCCATACCAAATGATGACACTAGACCTGAAAGACACGCGGATGCAACATTATTCCCGGTCTAGGGTAACAACTTTTTTTATGAAAATAAAAAAGGGTTAAGCAGTCATCATCTAAAATATATATACCTCCGAGTCCCGTATGTATTTCCTTTTAGGGAAATGGACCACATGGCAGGAATAATCAAGTGCTCGATTTCATACTTCAAAGATCTAACACTTGGGGGACTATATATATATGGAAGGCAATAAAGACTTGAAAAATCAAAATTCAAGTCAAGCCTGAGGCTATCTACCCAACAAATCAAAAGTTAAGAGCAAATCAAGAGCGAAAACACAAGCCTATTCAAAAACCTATGATGAAGTATACACTCGCATATGTAAATTACAAAATCTTACGAGTATATAGGTTAAAGGAAATATTTTACTCATGGGTTGCAAAATATACCCTTGAATTTTGTAAAATCTGTTATAAAGAAAACAGTAACGAAAGAGTTGTAGATGTTACTTGAATACATGTAAAGCATTATATAATATGAAAGTTCAAATAATGCAAAACTTCCTCAAATTATTCAAAGAAAAATGTGTGTTCATATTTCTTTATTAGTACGGTTACACCGATATGAAGTTCAGACGCCTTTTTCATTAAGTGTCGTTTATAAAAGGGCCCTCTTTTATAATTCGTACCTTTTTCAAAAAGTCACAAAGTATTGAAACATTTTTAAATGTATAATAAGAGAGTAGTACTGAAGCTCAAAATAAAATATTATAAGAGTTGAAAAAAAACTCAAAGAGTAATATTATAATAACTTGGTTAAAACTAAGTATAAACTTAGTTCCAACCCAATTGTTTTATACAAAAAACCCCAAAGCAGACTAATGGTAAAACTTTCCTAATCATTACTAGACCCCAAAACGGACCATGGGTAAACTTCCACAAATAAAAAAAAAAACAAAAAAACACTTTAAACTTTTTCATCAAACTTTCACTATGGACATGATCTGAACCAGTATTATCAGAAGGGTCCAAGATAGCATCATCAACAGTAGAAGGAACGACTTGAGTAGAGGAGGGTTGAACAACAGCTTCACCAGGAATAAATTCATCACCTTCGGGAACACCGACCTCAGGTGAAGAAAAGCTTTGACTCTACTGGGTTTTTTCAACAGTCTCTTTAGTCTTTGCAATTTCGGCAGCTAAGTCAAAGCCTTCTTGGCTTGCCTCCATTAATGTCTTGAGGCGTGTGTTCAAGAAAGACCAACTAACATCAATAATAGCCTTGTCTTCAAGGGCTTCATAATCCCTCTCCCACTGCTCATTCTCAGTTCTTAGTTCATCCTTCTCATTCAAAGCATCATCATAAGAAGCCTGTAAGGGGGCAAGTGACCTTTCTAAAAGTTGAACCTTGTATGAAGACACGCAGAGATCTTCTTGAGTTTGAGTGAATGTTTGAACAAGCTCACCAGTGTAAGCTTCTTTTTTGTTCAGTAATTCCTTCAAACCTCTAATTTCTTCAGTAGCTTTGAGAAGTTGTCAGCAAATGAAGATTCGAGGAGGTCTTTATCCTTGCCCTCTTGGTTGGAGGAGGATTTCTCAACTGCCAACTCTGCTGCCATTACCTTCACCTGCTACTCTAAGGTACACTTTTATTCCTCTAAGACTTCTTTCTTAAGTTGTAAACCTTCGAACTGTTCCTAACAACTTTCTGCTTCGGTGTGATAGTCGTTCATGAACTGCTCAATATGGATGATCCTCTTCATCATCTCTGTGCCAATGAGGTTAATTTACACAATGAAAGAAAAATGTGATTATCAAATATAGATGAAAAGGAAATCAACTACAAAATAGAAAGCCAAGGCTTATACCTTTAAAGATGAATGTACAGTGTCATTCATCCACGTTAAAGAACTGCGGCTTTCCAATTTGGAATTCTCAACTGGCCTAATTAATGGTTTCAGCCATACGTCAGCTTGCCCAAATTTCTTCAAAAGATTACCATCTTCAGGAACATCGATGGTAACTTTTTTCATTGCCTTACCGTTACTAGAAGAACCAAATTCAGCATGAGAAGTTGTAACATTAGGGGCAGTTGAGGGAGTCAATATATCTACGGGCGGAGCAGTGGATGCAATAACAGGTGCGATGAACTAAGCATCAATTGGAACACACATAGAAAAATAGGCAAGAGGTGTTTCCTCAGAAACAAATCCGCAGTCTTTATTATCAAACCCTTGAGAAAAGAGCTATTCTGTAGAGTCACGGGGTGTGGCAAGCATCTCTTCATCATAACTCACTAAGTTAGCACCTACAGGCTCGTGCATGTGAACAGAACTGGGAGGAGGAGTATCTTCGTCATCCGAAACGACGTGTCCTATCTCGAGGCTTACGGAATAAGGAGCCCTCCTCTCGTTCCTCCTCATCCTCGGAATCATGAGCTCTATCATCTTTTCTCTTTGATGGGGGACCCAATATCAATTCTTGAGCCATAGACAGAGAAATCCTTGAAGCAACAATAGATGCGGCACTTACGCACCGAATGGGAAACCTTAGTAAAAGGAAGAGTTAATAAACTTTCAAGTAATATGGAAGCATGATCGAAATTGGAAGGAAGGATACCATGAGTCTTCACTTTCCATCCAAACCTATTCGAAAGGTACTTCCAAGATCTTCCTTCCATATTAGTAACAAACAATAATTTTTCTACCCAACCATGAAAATATGGAATCTCTTCAACAACTTCTATGGTTGCTGAAAAAGGAAAAATAGTCACGAGATTATAAGTTCTTAAAAAAAAATAAAGAAGAAGAAGATCAGAAAAGAAACTTACGTGCAAAGTTCTATTTTTATGGAAAAGGCATGTTCTCCTCATCCACGAACCCACTTGTGGGAGCATCAACGAAACGGGCGTACCAGCCACGATCCTTGTCATCTTCAAGGCTAACCAAAACCCTCTTACTCCTGGCCACGAGAGTAAAAATCCCATCACGAAATAGCTTGGGGTAATAAAGATGAATCAAATGATAGAAGGTAAATGGTAAAGAGGCCAAATTCGACAAGTATATTACACATGTCACAGCTCTCCATAAGATATGACCAATCTGTCCTAAGAAAATGTCAAAGAAACGACAAAATTCTATGATGATTGTGTCTATAGGTGGTATGAAGCCTAATGTAAAGGGATATGCATAAACAAAGTAATAACCGACTTGGTATGAAGTGATCCTTTGATTCATATTAGGAACAAAAATTGGAAAATCGAATTTCCAATGACATTCTCTTCGCACATGAGAAATCAAACCCTGAGTAATCTAGGAAAGGTAAACATCAGCACGATCATGAGAAGTCATAGAAGTAACTTTATTTCTGATCGATACCCAATCAGTGGAGAAGGAAATTTCAGAAGGGATAATCTCATCTATAGTGGGTTCTCGAAGAGGTTCATTAGAATAGAAACAGACCCAAAACTACGTAACCTACCAACTCTTCTACTTTTGGTAGGGGCAGAAGAAGGGGGAAGTTCATCTACTATAACCACTTTACGAGGATCGGAGTTTGATGAAGACATGGTTGTTCATAAACAAGTACTATTATGAACGAACAACAATGTAGAATGTTTTTCGTAGAAGCAAAGGCAAATAAGGTATATATATGAAGAAGCAATCGTCATGTAAAGGGGGTCATGATGGAAATATTATAATGAAACAGTCACTTCGTGACTGACGCATTTCCAGCTGTCGTTTCCTCTTTTGCGGATCATTGTTCGCACATGCAGGGTTGCAGAAGATGACCCAACTTCGCATCTACGAAGCACCAGCACCAGCTCTCTTCTCCGACACTAAAATAAGCATAACTCCCTCATATATGTCCAACTTCAACGATTCTTTTTTCTATGGCTCCGTAATTACGATACAGATCTAATGCTTCTATCAAAACAGAAATTATAGCTCATCTGCTTAATGTGGTATCATTTATGCTTGAAGAAACGACGTGAAAACATAAAAAATGAGCGCAACACAACCCAAACCTATCTAAAACTTACCCGAGCCCCTCGGGACCCTGTCCAAACATACCAACAAGTACCATAACATAACACAGACTTAATTGAGGCCTCAAAACTCACATAACAACATTGAGACAACGAATCTCACTTCAAATCATACTTAAATGTGCTTTGAACTTTCAATTCCATAACTCGTGCCAAAACATATCAAATCATCCCGGAATGAACCCACATTTTGCACACAAGTCCCAAATGACATGACGGAGCTATTCCAATTCTCAGAACCACAATCCGAATCTGATATCCTCAAAGTCAACTTCCGGTCAAACTTATGAACTTTCCAAACCTTCAAATTTTCAATTTTTGCCAACTTGTGCTGAAACCTTCTAGAAACATCCAAATGCAAATCCAGGCGTACGGCCAAGTCAAAAATCACCATACGGACCTAACGAAAGCATCAAAACTCCATCACAAAAAGTCAAATTTGGTCAACTCCTTCAACTTAAAGCTTCAACAATGAAATTCATTCTTCCAAACCCATTCCGAATAACATGAAAACCAAAACCGATGATTCACATAATTCATAATATATCATACGGAGTTACTCATGCCCGTATACTACCGAGCGAAGTGCAAATTCTCAAAATGACTGGTCATTCGTTACATTCTCCCCCACTTAAACATACGTTCGTCCTCAAACGTTCCAAGAGTTGTTCCCAAAACCACCAAACCAGCGCATAACCTTACCATGCACATACCCGGGGGTGATCCCACGTCACCCTATCCCATATAGGTCCGATAACACAACATAACTGAAATTTCTCAATTCAACCTAGGCCATACGCCTTATAATCCAATTTTCCAACATCCAGAATTTCTTATAAGATCCGAATCTCATAACCTACACGTTGTATATGTCTGAACAAGTTGTACCAAATCGCAACCATAACCCAAGATACAATCACATGATATACCACATAACTCAAATACCCGTAGCAAAATCTCCGATCACAGTAACTGCTCAGAACAACCCAATCCTGGTAAAAACCTCATTCTAAAACCTTCGTACATTGCCGATAATTAAAGAACACACAGAAACTCGTAACCATTCATCAAATCAATAAGTCGTGGAGCTCCCTCTCCTTCAACAAGAACTATAGCCAATTCCTAAGCCGACTTTTGATATTATTCTTCCAAATGTACCGCAATCAAATCTGATAGCGCCCGTCCTAGATCCGGCGACTTCATCTTATCGAATACGGACTACTCTACTGATAAGCAACACCAATGATACCTAGAGCCACGAACCATGTAATCCATGTACCAATAAGCAACAATCCAAATGTACTGAATAGCAAAAATGACTCAATCAAGAGAACCGTCCCGCAAGCTCAACGGTTACCACCACTACGAAATACTAAGAACCCACCACACACCATAGAACCATCACCCGACTCTAATACAAAGGTTCAAACCTCGACATAACTTTGATGTAACGTGTGACTTCATCCAAACACTGGTCCATATTCATATACCTCGAGCCACCCTGCACAAAATCAATAACCTCGCGAAATTCGACATCAAGTACCCAAAGTGCATTACCATAACCACGGAGAATAAGATGAAACAATTCCACAGAAAACCTGAAAGAACATAACCAATACGCCCTCAATCATACAATACCCAATTACCCATCTCGCTCTAAATCCGCTATAAGACCACTATAGAACCGCACCATGTGTGCCTAAAACCAGCGAAATACTACTCCTCGTAGCATAGAAGAGTAACTCACAGAAAATTTCAGAACACGAATAAGCTCAGCAACAACCGAATAGAACATCCCTCAACAATAGCATTATGGAGCCAACAAATCCGACTCGGTGTAGAATACACATTCTAATTGGGCCTACCAATAGATCCCCAAATCAACTTCGAGAACCCACAAATAGATAAATAAACCTCTTAAATCCCACAATGACTGAAGCATAACACATATTATTATTTGGCTAGCTTCGACCATGACTTCACACTCCACGACCATGAAACAATCCGCTCCTGAGAACTCCCAGTCTCCAAATCCATAGAACACACGAATCACCATATATTATCCCAACTCCACCGCCAGAATGTCTAACACGTCTCTCATACATGATCATCCCACAAGGAATACTTTTATAATTCATCCGTGCCACATAGCAAAATTCAAATATAAGCAGTCGATCAACCAGGAGAGTGCTGCAATACCAGTGAAGTATTCATAAATAGAACACATTGCCCATTCTAAAATGCATACTCTCATCAAGCCATACCAAATAGTAATATCATTTACCAGTCATCTGAAACTTTCCATTCTAGCTACGAATTTCATGACCTTCCCTTTAAAATTGAACTGTGATCTCGCTCAGGTAAATCTCAATATCACACAACACACTGCATATACCATGCCATCATATGAAAAAATATGATAACTTCATTATCCACTCCGAATCACAAGCAACTACATACTCAATTAACTAAGGACCTTCCATTTGATTTCATCCAGGAGAAATTCACTATACACAACATGATCCTCACGCTAGTAGGAAATATACCACTCGAATTGTGGTAAAAACCATTGAGAACTCTTCAAAACCCATTTTCACATAACCAAGATATCATAATTGAATCTCTCTAACTCAACCCAGCCACGCAGGCCCCCAAAACCCAAGAGCATTGCCACAAAACACCTGTAGAGACAAGCCACGTCATAAGTGCCCAAAGAACCGATCATACCCATTACCGTGCTGATCCAACCTACCACCAAACTGTCCTATTTCTCCAAGTCCTTTCCAAATTACCTTAAAATTGATACTTCTCTTTGATAGAACAGTACGATCCCTAACAAAAATTCACCACACAAGAGATCATAGTATAAAACCCCACTGCCCTAAGGCTCATAAACCACTGACTTCCCTCTTAAGCAACCTGAAGCACCATATCTGAGATACTTAATCTAAAGAGACCTTATGTGAACCTAAAATTATTTCCTTTACCTTATTGATATTGAAATGCATAATCCCCAACGATATAAAAATGCCACAAGTCTGGACACCGTCCATTGTAACTCTCAGTTTCTAGTCATATACAAATCTTGAAAATTCCAAATCGCTACATTTAAATCTTGAATCCATTAGAACCATTCTCGAGAGTCATCCACTCTTCTCTAATCTCAATTAAACTGACCAAACAGATCGAATGACATGTGCCCCATTAGCATACCAACACCCAAGGGAGTAACCCACACTCCTAAACAACCGAGCAAATTCCTACTCCATGCATACAACATCCTTCAAGACTAAGCACTCAATCATTCCATGATTCCCATATACCCATAGAGTGTAATACAACCCGTAGCCATAAATTCCCTTACTCAAGTCATCCTCAATCCCAACCCCTACAGTCATAAGTGATTCACCGGTATACGTCAAATCGAAACCAATACAACACATAATTGTGCAATCAACTCGTCGATAGCAGACTCCCCCACTTGGCTCAAATCCATACATAAAAACATATAATAGCTCACAATGCCCATACTCTATTACTGTCGTAATACCGCAGTGAGATTCAACTAGACCCTTCATAAGCTCCTGTAACGCAAACCATCTAATACTTCAAATTATCTGCAAATCTCGCATTCACCCTTGTAATAGTCAAGTCAACTTCCACTAGCGATTCAAACTTAAATTGCAACATATATCATTCACTGGTAAAAGAGAACTCTCTACAAAACATCATAGGGACCACACAACCTCAGGACACCTTGCGGAGGTAACCCATCTACTTTGCCTCACACTGACATCTCTTTATACTCTTCCACAGTCATAACTATTACGCAATCACTTAAGCTTCTTGAGTCTGAACTCATAACACAACATGAAAATCTACTTCACTCCACAACTAAACAACATGAGAGGTCCTTCAACACACCCATAACTCGAGGCCATACGCCAAATCAAGACATAAATCAAACACCCAATATTTTATCCACAAGAGTTATCGTTTAAAAAAAGCAGACCAAGTCTTAGACATTGAAAGACAGTTCCTCAAGATTGTTTCGTATGAAAACTAATGAATGTAAAAGAGGACTATAGTTTTTACTATATTGTATCAACCTGATAGAGAAGTAGGTAGCTCCTGCATTCAACAAAGGTTCTTTCATATGAAAACTAATGAATATATGAAAAACTTTTGAATAAATTCTATTAGAGAACATCAATTGCTAATGTAAAAGAACCCAATACCTTGTATTCCACATCTTAGTTTTCTACAAACCTTTGTTTTATTAATTTTCATAAAATGATTCAAACATCCTTAGTGGAAACTATACTAAACAAGGAAATATTGATATACCATAATTAGCAGTATGGGAAGAGAATGAGCTTTTTTCACGGGAAAAGAAACCAAATTATCACTATACTGCATATAATAGTAAATTTCTACCCGAAATAATAGGATATGATTTCTTTTGTAATTGTGTTATAATAGTGTACCAGAAAAATAATAAATATAAGTCAGGTTTAGCTTACTCTGGATGGAAAATATGATAAAGATTAACTTGATGAATTTCGATGAGCCTTCACTTGCGTGTCTTAGTAATAAGCATAATCCCCCAAGAACAATCACATGTCGTAAAGCTATATAAGCTTGTATATCCTTATACCACATATATCTCAAAAGCTTATATATGTTTATCGTTAATTTCACTCTTCAAAATATGTGTTGCCTCGCCTACGCTTAACCACCTACATCACATTTTTTATTAGCTACAGTCGGGACCGTGATGGCGCCTAACATCGCAATCACTAGGCAAGCCAACGTTAGAGTTGTATTCACCTTTTCCCATTACATTTTTATAGACAAGATTTAATAAGATAAATTACACTGAAATAGTTGCGGATGTACGTAATAAATCGGTTATCTCTATATACTATTAGCAATACCAAAACTGTTATCACCCAGAAACTGGTGTCACAATCCACGAACACACTAAGAATATCTATAAGTATTAGTCTGAAAGAAAATACATTTATCTCGAAAGAAGATAAACAGGAAAATAGGAACATAAGAAGGGACGCTAGGGCCTGCGAACGCCTTCAGGACGACCTTGGGTCTCCTAGATGAATGCCTGCAATTGACCTCTCGATTAGGCACAACCAGCTCCATAATCTGCACAGAAAGTGCAAAGTGCATCATCAGTACAACTGACCCCATGTACTGGTAAGTGCCGAGCCTAACCTCGACGAGGTAGTGACGAGGCTACGGCGGGGCATTTACCATATAACCTGCATACAATCTATAATAATGCAGTAACTTGCGGCAAAAATAAATACGGAACTCAATTATCTTGCCGGTACTCAACTATAACCAATCCTTAAAAGAGTTAGAATGCTACAGAATAAAATCACAGCAGATGAAGATTATACAAACAACAAAATGATATGGCGCGCATCCCGATCCCACCATATAATCAATAGCACTGTGAACATTCACCCTTATTACCCATGTTGCGGCGTGCAACCGGATCCCACCAGTCCACCTTTATTTTTTGTCAATATCACCCGTATTCCTCTTGTTGCGGCGTGAAACCCGATCGCACCTGTCCACCCTTATTACTCATGTTGCGACGCGCAACCCGATCCCACTAGACAATCACATTTCATCCTTATTACTCCTCAATATACCACCCTTACCTCTTGTTGCGGCGTGCAATCTGATCCCACCATATAATCACCAATCACACAATAAGAACTAGTATTTCACAATTTAGCTCAAAACCCTCCACCACATTTATGCCTCAAACCGATGCAAATGGAAATCTATACAATTATGAAACATCATAAATTAATACTACACAGCGAGCCCAACCATACTGTACCAGGAAACACCGATAAACCAACTTAAACCAATAATGTGATACTCATGAACTACAGAACAATTAATGCCTTCAACAAAGAAAATGACATCTAACAAGAAACAATTAAACATGGAAGCACCAATAAGCACGTAGTAGTTAAGACAGTAAAACAACATATATTAGTAACGGGGAAGGGAACAGGCTAAAAAGATAATTTGGCCCATGAAATTTGGCACATATATTAGCAAATAAATCGGGTATTCCTAATCCCTCAAGTCAAAGTTAGACACCACACTTACCTCAATCCGACGACTAACTCAACGCTCAATTACCGCATTTCCTCTATTTTCCACCTCCGAACCACTCGTATCTAGTCAATATCAACTTAATAACATGAATTATCGCTAAAGAAACCAATTCCAATGCATAATTATAAGTTTCCCAACATTTTTTTCAAATAAGTCAAAAGCTGACCGCGGACTTGTTTGGTCAAAAACCGAAATTCGGACCAAAACCCGATCACCCATTCACCCGCGAGCTCGAATATACAATTGGTTTTGGAATTTGACCTCAGTTTGAGGTCTAAATCCCCAAAATTTGAAATCCTTAATTTCTACCCAAAAATCCCTGATTCCACCATGAAAATCCTTGATTCTAGGGTGAAATCTTGTTAAAAGAATTGAAAGATTAAAAGAATTCGGTTAAGAATCGTTTACCTTCGATTTAGGGAAGAATTGGTCTTTATAAAATCACCTCTTGAAGTTTGGGTTTTGAAAAATGGGAGAAAGAATGAAAAATCCTGTCTAAGTCCCTTTTACCCAGATGCGGATATCGCATTTGCGACCTGAGCATCGCAATTGTGAAGCTCGCAAAAGGGAAGGTACCATCGCAAATGTGAGAACCCTCACATCTCCATTGCCTTCGTAATTGCGAAGGAACGATCGCAATTGTGAACATGACCCTCCACAAATGTGACAAATCGATCGCATTTGCGATCACTGCCCCTCTCAGCTTATCTCGCAAATGCGAAGAAATCCTAGCAAATGCGAAGACTGCATGGCCCAGCTTTTGATCGTAATTGCGATGAAAGCCTCACAAATACAGAATCTGCAGGGTTTGCAATTGCGATGCGTGATCTCACAATTGCGATATCAGAGGCCCGCAACAGGTTCAGTTACACTAGCAAATCACTCTGTAGCCTACCCGAAACTCACCCAAGCCCTCATGGCTCCAAACCAAACATGCACACAAGTCTAAAAATATCATACAAACTAGCTCGTGCGATCAAATCGCCAAACCTAAAACTACAGATTTAGCATCAAAATCAATGAAATTCTCAAGAACACTTAAAGTTATTATTTTCTCAACCGGACGTCCGAATCACATTAAATCAACTCCGATTTCTACCAAATTTCATATACATGACTTATATATTATATTAAACCTGTACCGGGCTCCAGAACCAAAATATGGGCCCGATACCAATGAGATCAAACATTATTTAATTTCTTTAAATTCTTAGAATTTCGCTTTTACAATTTTCATAAAAATTCATTTCTCGAGCTATGGACCTTGGAATTTGATTTCGGGCATATGGCCAAGTCCTATATTTTACTACGGACCTTCGGGGACTGGCTGAACACGGATCCGGGTTGGTTTACTCAAAACATGTCATGACCCCAAATCCTAAGCTGGTCGTGATGGCGCCTATCATGAAACTAGGCTAGCCAACCATTTCAGATTATCAATATATCCCATAAATTTCCCCAAAATTTAGAATATTTTAAAAATATCAGAAAGAGATAAAACAAATACACACTTTCCCAAAATTTAGAGTCAACTATCATGAGCATCCAAGACTAAAAATACATGTAGAAAAGTGACTTGCTAAAACAAAAGTCCGAGGTACAAAAGACAAAAAGAAACTATAATCTAAGGGAAGGAAAGGAGGTGAGCTGGGGACGCTGAGCAACTACATCAATCCTCGAACAACTCCAAGCTCATCCGGAAATCAACTAGTGGGATGGTCTGGTACCTGGATCTGCACACAGAGATGCAGGGAGTAATGTGAGTATGCCAACTCAATAAGTAATGAATGTAACTAAAAACTTGAGTATAGAATTTGGCTTGAATTGGCGAAAGTTAGTTTTTTGGCGATTTTCGGTCGGCAGTGGAAAATAGGCTATCAAGGTCAGAATTGAATTCTGGAAGTGGAAGCAGGATCGTAATGTCATTTTGGATATGTCTGTAAAAATTTCAGGTTAATCGGAGGTGTTTTGGTTGGTTTCGGCGTAGTTGGCAAAATTTAGAAGTTTCAAAGTTCTTAGGCTTGAATTTGATGTAAATTTGGTGTTTTTGTGTTGTTTTTAGTGTTTCGAAGGCTCGACTATGTTTGAATGATGTTATGGGATATGTTGGTATATTTGGTTGAGGTCCCGAGGGCCTCGGGTGTGTTTCGGATGGTTAACGGACCAACTTTTGGCTTGAAATCTGGGCAGATTGCTGCTGGTGTGAGGTTCTAGTTTCCTTCTACGTGATCGCGTGAGGATGTTTGCGATCGCGTAGGGTAAAATAGTGATGCAGGATTTTTGTTATACGCGATCGCATAGTGGAGGTCACGATCGCGTGAGTATGAGGTAGTTGGTCAGTGCGATCGCGTGGTGTTGTTTGCGATCAAGTAGAGTTATAGGGGCGCGTGGGTAAGTTGAGCTTTGTTATTCGCGATCGCATGGAGTGGTTTGCAATCACGTGGGTGTAAGTCCTGATGAATCGCGACCACGTGAGGATGTCTGCGATCGCGTAAGGTAAATTGATGGGGCAGCAAGTTTGTACTTCGCGATCGCGTGCCCATGTTTGCGATCGGAGTGAAGGAATTATTTAGCTGGGCAGGATGTTTAAAAGTCCTGAAGTGCGAATGTGGTTTTCATTTCCTCCATTGTTGCAATTTGAAATTGAGAGCTTTTGAGAAGGATTATAAGGGAAATCAAGGGAAATCATTTGGAGGTAAGAATTTCAACTTCATAACACGTTTCTATGTCAATTCCTAAGTGATTAAACCACAAAAATTCTGGAAATTGAACCAAGTTGGGGAAGAAGGGTCCGTGGGAAATTTACTTTTCTTTTGAGGATTTGAGTGAGCAATTTTGGTCTGATTTTAATGTTCTTGGTATGTATAGAATCGTGGGAGGACGAGGTTTCTAATGATGTAAAAATTATCGAATTCCATGATGTGGGCCCGGGGCTCGGGTTTGGCCGAATTTCGAGATTTTTGATTAAATTAATAATTTTTGATTGGGTTGTGTTCCTTGAGTATATATTGATAATGTTGACTGGTTTTGGCTAGATTCAGAGCAATCGGGAACCCATTTGAGGGGAAAAATCATAGAGTACTAGTGTTGTGACCCGGTAGAGCTAAGTAATGGCTATAAATCTTGTCCTGAGGGTATGTAACCCTGGACTGCATATCTTCTTACTGAATTTGGAATGGCGCACATGTCGGATGACGAGTATGTGGCGCGTACTGAATCTTGGATTGGACTAGGTCCTCTCCACGGAGACTAATGAGTTGCATAGTTACTCAAAACCTTATGTTAAATATGTTCTAAAGATTTGTGAAATATTTGGGCTATAAGCTGTGTTTGGGGCCTCATGCCGATCTATTTAGACCCTTTGAGGGCTTTTTACTGTTGTTTTCCTCACTATTTGTTGATGATTTCACTCAGCATCATTGTGCATACTGTTTTATTTGAAACTCAGCATGATTTACATCACTTTGAGATTTAAACTTATGTTTTGGGTCGAGTACCCTGTTTTTACTGATTCGCCCGAGGGGCCTTTGGAGTGGTTCTGCTGAGTGTGGCCGAGGGCCAGAGTGATGGTGAGGTGCTGAGTGAGGCCGAGAGCCTGATTGTGAGGATATTTATGATATGAGACAGGCCAAGAGCCTGAGAGTGATTGATGCCATGATTTGGCTGTTTATTTAGCGCTTGGGCTGAAGGAGCCGCTCCGAAGACGGAGTCTGTACACACCCCCAGTGAGCGCAGGTACGTACTGAGTGTGAGTGCCGAGTGCCAAGTGCCGAATGACGAGTGATTGGGAGGTATGAGTGACTGTGAGGTGCTGAGTGACTGATTATGAATGACTGTGAGGCATGCCCGAGGGGCTGATTATTATACATGTTTTTTCCCGAGGGGCTACTGAAAATTTTACTACCTTCACTCTGAGCTTATGAAATATGTTTTTCCCGAGGGGCCTCTATATGATTCATTTTATTTTTATACTAGACCTTTCAGTTGAAGTTGTTGAAAAATGTATATTTTAAAGGGGTTTTTCGGAAGTTGATTTTTAAGGCACGACGATTTCATACATCTATGTTATACATTTGAAAGTAAGGATGTGCCTCTTGTGATTTGATGACATTGATTTTATATGTTGTTGCTGCTCAGACCTGATTTATTTTCATTACTACTGAGTTGGTGTACTTACATTACTCCCTTCACCTCTGCGTGCAGATTCAGAAGCAGACAGGGAGCATTAGCCTTATTCCGCAGCGGAGCCAGATTTGCAGGATATAGAGGTAGTTGTCCAGCGTCCGCAGCATCTCTATTTTTCCATCCCTGTTGTATCTTCATTTAATTTGGAGATTTTGTATTATGACAGTATATTATGACTTATTCTTCTAGATGCTCATGACACGTTGGCTCCGAGTTTTTGGGTGGCAGTATTGTATTATGATGACCTACTTTATTCCGTAGTTTCTATATATTTATGAAATGCTTAGATTTTGGAAATTGGTTTTTAAAAGAAATTGTGAACATGTGATATATATTGGCTAGCCTAGTTCCATGATAGGCTTCATCACGGCCGGCTTAGGATTTGGGGTCGTGACAGTTTAATAGTGGAAATGAATAAATCAAGTCAGAAATCTACCATTCCGAATATTTCATAAAACTCCGTTTTCCATTTAAAAATATCGTATGAAAACTTTTGGGCAACATTTATTATCAGAGGCTCAATGTAAAGAAGAGTGAAAAACAACATTTTCATAAAATATAAGCCCCTCGGGCAAACTATCAGTCACAACAGTCGACTGCACTCACTGGGGGTGTGCTGCCCGATCCATATAATAGTCGACTGCGCTCATTGGGGGTGTACAGACTCCTGGAGGGGCTCCTTCAGCCCAAGCGCTATATCTGCTGCGGTGTGCAGCCCGATCCAATATGTATATTGTTGCAGTGTGCAGCCCGATCCATATATAACATATATTGTTATGGTGTGAGGCCCGATCCATATATATATAATCTATATTTCTACGGCGTCTAGCCCGACCCACATATAATATATAACACATGTATTGCTGCGGCGTGCAGCCCGTCCCATAACTATTCTCACATACTCGGAGCTCGGCCTGACACATATATACAGCTGCGGCGTGAAGCCCGATCCATAGCTATCCTCACATACTCGGCCCTCGGCCTGACTCAGTCACCCTTACAAGCCACTTGGGCAATTTATCTTGACTTACGAGACTCAGCCCAAAATACTTTTCAGAGCTTTCAAAGTAGTGTGATAATAGCGAAAATAACAACAAATAGGAAACAACGACTAAGTTCACAATTTACTAACAGGATAGTGGTATAATAGTGTAAAAGTACCCTCTGAGGGTCTAAACAGGTGGGCACAAGGCCCAAAACATGGCTCACAACCCATAAACAAGTATAAACTTCTGAAAGACAGGATGTAGTAAGGTTTCAAATCGAATACGCGGCTTAATAGTCGCTACAGGACAGACCAAGTCACAATCCCTATCGGTGCACTCCCCCACGCTCGTCACCTAGCATGTGCGTCACCTCATTTATCAACCAATAACAAATAACGGGGTGTCATACTCTCAGGTTTAGAGTTACAATCGTTACTTACCTCAAAACAGCCCAAAAGCTACGCCACGATGCGCTTGCCCCTCGAATTGGCTCCCAAATGCACCGAATCTAAACAAAACCGGATTAGCATCATCAATATACGCTAACGAAACAAAACCCAATCGAAATATACAAATTTTAACACAATTCTCAAAATTTGGCCGAACCCGAGCCCCGGGCCCACGTCTCGGAATTTGATAAAATTTACATCACTAGAATCCTCGACCTCCCACGATTCTATACATTCCAATAACACTAAAATCGGACTACAATTTTCCACTCAATTCCCCAAAAGAAAATTCCAATCCCATGCACCTAACCTCCCCAAATTTAGGTTTAATTTCAACAATTTTCCGGTTTAATTACTTAGAAAACGATATAGAAACGAGTTATGAAGTTGAAAACCTTACCTTCAAGTGAGCCCCTTTGATTTCTTTTTCAAACCCTCTCAAATAGCTCTCAACTCGCTCAACAATGGAGGAAAAAATGAGCTAATCTCACAAATAGGGCCTTTAAAACATTCTGCCCAGCACTTAAAATCCCTTCAGTCTGATCGCGACTCAACCCACACGATTGCGATGCACAGCCCATACCACTATACGCGATCGCATACCAATACACGCGATCGCATAGAATAAAAGACCATCCCACACACGCGCCTCAGAACCTCTATGCGATCGCACCACAGCCCACACAATCGCACTACTTCACCTGCTCAACCTATGCGATCGCAATCCTACCCACGCGATTGTATTGAACAAAAATGCATGGCCCACTCGTTTACTCTACGCGATCGCGGATGATTTCACGCGATCGCAGTGAAGTATTCACTGCTGCTAAAACACCAGAAAATAGCAGACTTCTTAAGGCCAAAAGTGCCTATTTGAGCATCCGAAATACACTCGAGGCCCTCGGGACCTCAACCAATCCTACCAACACGACCCATAACATCATTCAAACCTAGTCGAGCCTTCGAAACACCAAAAACAACACGAAAACACCAAAATTACATCAAATTCAAGCCTATGAACTTTGAAACTTCTAAATTTCGCCAATGATGCTGAAACCAACCAAAACATGTCCGATTGACCTGAAATATTGCACACATATCCAAAATGATATTACGAACCTGCCCCAACTTCCGGAATCCCATTCTGACCCTGATAGCCTATTTTCCACCACCGACCAGAAATCGCCAACAACTAACATTCGCCAATTCAGGCCTAATTCTACATTGGACATCAAAACTTCATTCCGAACAGACTCCTAACTCCCAAATCAGCTAACAAAGCTATCTGAGCAATAAAATCAGCATTGCGAGGTCGTTTATCAATAAGTCAACTCCCAGCTGGCTTTTTCAACTATTAAGCTAATTTAAGAGACTAAGTGTCTCAATTCTCACCATGACACTCCAAACCCAAACCATCCGACCCAACACAACCTAAACAGGCTAAGCAATATATGATAAAGCAAAAATGGGGGAAACGGGGCTAATCTCACGAAACGATCGACCGGGTCGTTACAAAATGTTGACCAAAGTCAACTACAAATCATTTTTAAATCCCCAAAAAATTATTATTTCATAAATTTCCACATAAAGGCTTTCTGGATTTACGACTAGACTGCGCACACAAATCAAGGTGAGTAAAAATAAGATTTTTAAGGCTAACGCGTGCGGAATAAAGTCTTAATTCACAAGATAACCTTTTGGGTCATCACAATCTCCACCTCTAAAACAAACGTTCATCCTCGAACGAATATAGAAAAGTACCTGAACTTGTGAACAAATGGGGGTATCTACTCTGCAAGCTGGGAGGCAAGGCAAGTCTATAGCCACCTCCCCAATCCTCTAAAGCACCTCAAATGGCCCAATGAACCCGGGACTCAGGTTTTCCCTCTTCCCGAACCGCATAACACCCTTCATGGGTGACACCTTCAGCAACACCTTATCCCCAACCATGAAAGACACATCTCGGACTTTCCGGTCCACATAATTCTTCTGCCTAGACTACATCGTGCGAAGCTGCTCCTGACTCAACTTCGTCTTACCCAATGAATCCTGATCCAAGTCTGTGCCCAATAGCCTAGCCTCGCCCGGCTCAAACCAACCAACCAGAGATCTGCACTCCTACCATATAAAGTCTTATACGGAGCCATCTTGATACTCGACTGATAACTATTATTATATGCAAACTCCGCGAGTGGCAGAAACTGGTCCCATGAACCCCCAAAATCAATGACACAGGCACGCAACATATCCTCCAAAATTTGAATATTACGCTCTGACTGCCCGTCAGTCTGAGGATGAAACACTATGCTCAACTCGACCTGAGTACCCAACTCTCTCTATACGGCTGTTCAAAACTGAGATGTGAACTGAGTACCTCTGTCAGAAATGATAGAAAGTGGAACCCCATGCAATCAGACAATCTCCCTGATATAAATCTCAGTTAACCACTCCGAAGAATAAGTAGTACCAACAGGAATGAAGTGCACGGACTTGGTCAGCCGATCCACAATTGTAAAGACCCATAAAATTTCATGGCTAAAAATAATGCCCAAATAGGTCCCCGTGTTGTTATCACTGTAGAAATTTTTAAAATGGACCCTTTTTGAGTAAGAAAGTACCCCGAGACTTAAAAGATATAATTTTCCAGATTTGCGAAGGTCTGCGGTCCACTATGTGATCGCAGATCAGGTATACGGACCGCATAGTGGTCGCATACTTGGACAGTTTGCTATCCATTTTGAGGACAGCTATGCAGCCTAGAATGCGATTGCATTTCACGAATGCGGGACACATAGTTGTCGCATTCTTGAACCTTGATTTTTGCGGAGGGAGTTATGCGACGCACTATGCGATCGCATAACAGGTATGCGGACCGCATAGTGATCGCATACTTGGGCAGTCTGCTTTTATTTTTGGCCCATTTGAGGGCCATTTATGCGGTAGGAATGCGGACCGCATAGCAGGAATGCGATCGCATCCCTGACCGCATTTCTACTTCGGGACTGTTAAAATTCTAATTTGATACCCGACCCCCAGTTCATTAAAACACTTCTCCCTTTCATCTTAAGCTTATTTTCTGATAAATTAGAGAGAGGTGAGAGTAGGTTCTAGAGAGAGAGAGTTCCAACTTCATCAAATTTGTTCCTCCATCACTACTCAAGCCTGGAATTAACCAAGTAGGACACCATTTTACTCACTAAAAGAGGTAAGCTTCTACCCCATCAACCTTAATTACCATATTTTGTTAAAATTAAACATGGTTAGGTGAGCTCATGAAGATGGAGGTAGGAGTCTTACATCCATGTAACAAAATAATCATAATCTAGTAAAAGAAAATGGGTTAGAGTAATCTTTCACTAAAAAAGGCCATTTAATCTAAAGGAATACCTAGTGTTTGATAGAATGCTCAAGTGAGTTCAAGACATGATCATTATTCCTAATTCTAAGTTCAATTATGCCACATTGTGAACTAGATTGAAGGTGCTAGAAAGTCCGGTGAATTGTGGTAGAAAATTTAAGGGAAATTCCAATTCAAGGTATGTATGGCTAACTTTAATCTTTGTAGAGTCACCTTGTTGGTGTCCGAGCACACGGTATGAAATTCTTGCTTGAGCATATGTTAATTGATTGTCCTGCTATGTCGAGGTGTAAGATTTTATTTTCTGATTTTCTTAGTCGATTACCATGCTAATTGCGATTGTGAAGGGTGATTCTTTGTGCTTATCCTATCATGTTTAAGATTTGTTAAATGTTAGAATATGTCAATATGGCACTATGTTCCACTAAATGAAAGGATGTTAATGTACTCTAATGTGGGAAGGTACCTAATTGCTAATGACCGAGTGTGGCGAATGATGAAAAAAACTGTGGATTGATTTAATTGAGTTAAATAATGATGGCAACACCACATGTGAATTACTGTTTGGTAAGGATTATTGTGCCTTGACTTCATATAGTTGTTGGTTGATATGAACGTATGTTCTTGATGATGAAGATCCCTGTGATATAATTATTGGTTATTGTTGCTATCAAATGTGATTGTACAGTGGGATCGGGTTGAGCGCCGCAACACGAAGTAATAAGGGTGGAGAGATAATAAGGGTGAAATATGATTTTACGGTGGGATCAGGTTGCGCGCTGCAACATGAAGTAATAAGGGTGGAGAGGTAATAAGGGTGAAATATGAATGTATGGTAGGATCGGGTTGCGCGTCGCAACAGATGAATAATTGAAATGAGAAATTGTGAAATATTCATTTGTAACTTTCTGTATATATGTGTGGTACTTGTCTGGTTACCCTGACTGTCTTCCAATTGTGTACTGTTTGACTCTACTTGGAATAAACATTGTTCATACATACTAGTACTATTCAACGGTACTAACGTCCCTTTTGCCGGGGGCTCTACATCTTTTATATGGATGTAAGTGGTTCCACAGCAGATAGCTCAGACCGCTAATAGTGGTGTTTCCCCTTCATACATTCAGCAGATCCGGTGAGCCCCACTTCCTTTCGGGGCCGTGTCTATATCATCTCTTTTGTATATGTTATGTATTTTAAGGTATAGCCGGGGCCTTGTTACCAGCAAATATTGTGTAAACTCTTAGTTCTCTTAGAGGATCCGTAGACATGATGTGGATTGTACATATATGTATTTTGGGGAAATAATTTTGTTTACTAGTAGTTGTGGTCCGAATCGGAATTATTGTTTGTTTTGTGATTACCAAATGTCGAAATGATAAAGGATGAAGTGAACTCAAATGGTAAATTCATGCTTAAGCTATAAATTGCTAACTCATGTGGAATAATGTATATTGTAAACACGGGGTAACGTGTTGGGCAGGAAAGGCAATCCAGGTCCGCTTGACTGGGATCATCCGGTTGGGCGCCGGTCTCGTTCCTCAGTTTTGGGGTGTGACAAACTTGGTAGAAGAGCCTCTGGTTTTAATAGTGTCCTAGGATGTCTCGTAGCCTTTTCTAGTAGAGCCCTTCTTATCGGTGTGTTGTCGACCACATCTATAATTAGGGGGCTGCATGGACATTTAGGAAAATACCCTTTCATTGTTACTCTGTATCGTGCGATGAAGTGGAAGGTGAGAACATCTTTATCTAACTCGTGAATTATCCCAATTTTCAGTAAATGGCGCCCAAGAAGAGAGCTCGACTTGGCCTAGAGGCCAATGCCAACCCAGGAGTGGCCACAAATTCTCCAGCTAATGGTGTGGGTGTGAATGATTCCCCGACCACAAACCAGCCCGACCCCTCCACTCCAGGTCAGACTATTCTTATTCCTACTCTAGCGGAGGGTGCTAAAATTCCTCCCGCTGATGTTCCTGATCCTTCCTCAGTCCCAGCTTCCGGTCCCGGTATTTTTGATGGGGACCTCAGGGGAGCTATTCAGATGTTGACCAAGCTAGTGGCCTCCCAGGCCCAAAGATCAAGTGTTTCCCCTGCGTCCTCTGGTGAGCAGGGGGATTCTTCAGGTTCCAGAGTCAACCAGTTTTTGCGGTTAGCCCCTCCAGAGTTCATAGGAACCGACCCAAAGGCAGATTCTCAGTATTTTATAGATGAAATGTACACGACTCTCCGGGTTATAAAGGCTACAGAGACAAAGGGGGTTGAGTTGGCTTCCTATCGGTTAAAGGGAACAGCGTATTCCTGGTTTGAGATATGGGAGGGTTCTCGTGGGGAGGGGAGCCCTCAGGTGAAGTGGGATGAGTTTGTTGATGCCTTCATGGATCATTTCTTGCTTTCTGGGACTATGGCAGCCCGTGCTGTGGAGTTTGAGGTCCTTATGTAGCGCAACATGAGTGTGTGGGAGTAACACATGGAGTTTGTGCACTTTTCCAAATATTCCATCCACATGATGCCCACTATGGAGGCCAGAGTTCGACGGTTTGTTCAGGGCCTTGGTCCCTTGGTTGTTAATGAAGCTGCTACAGCTGCCTTGCATTCGGCTATGAATTATGGGAAGATCGTGGGATTCGCCCAGGCCATAGAGGCTCGGAATTTTAAGATAAGGATGGAGATAGAGAGAGTGGTAGTAGGTCCCAGTCAGCGGGCACCCGTGGGAGTTCAGTTGTAGGTGGGAGATCAGCCCTTGGGAGAGGGTCATCAGGGCCATCCCAGTCCTATGCTCAGTCCTTAGACAGTGCCCCGTCATCAAGGCACAATTATTTGCAGGGGGTCGCTTTGGACCAGGTTCAGATAGTAGAACATTCCATCAGTCGGGTCGTTCAGGTGGGAGGTTTCAGCAGTAGCGGAGGGCCCCATGCCTTAAGTGTGAGAGGTCTCATTCTAAGCCTTGCTACTTGGATATACCGGGGTGCTATAGATACGGAGAGAGAGGACATATCCAGCGAGACTGCCGCGCACCCAGTCAGGGCGCGGGTAGGGGTACTGCTCAGCCATCCAGATATTCAGCCGCTACATCTTCAGCACGCCCTCCAGCTCTAGCAGGGCGCGATATAGATAGGGGTGGAGCACAGGGTTGAGGGGGACCCAGTTGGTTCTATGCTTTGAGTGGTCGCCAGAGTGCGGAGGCTTCCCCAGATGTTGTCACAGGTATTCTGATTGTTCAGTTACATGATGTTTATGCTCTAATTGATCCCGGGTCTTCTTTGTCATATGTTACTCCATTTATTGCTTGAATTTTTGGGATAGAACCCGAACAGCTTCACGAGCCGTTCTCTGTGCTGATTCCGGTTGGTGATTCTATTACGGTTGTGCGAGTCTATAGGAATTGTGTTGTTACGGTGCGTGGTGGGGATACCAGGGCCGATCTTATTGAGTTAGAAATTGTAGATTTTGATGTAATTATAGGGATGGATTAGCTCTATTCGTGCTTTGCTAAACTCGACTGCTGAACCAGGATTATGAGGTTTGAGTGTCCTAATGAACCAGTTATCGAGTGGGAGGGGAATAATGCTGTGCCAAAACGTAGGCTTATTTCCTACCTTAAGGCGTCAAAGATGATCAGAAAATGGTGCATCTACCATTTGGTCCGGGATGCGGACACCATTTCAGAGGTGCATGCTCCCGAATGTATGCCTGTTGTGAATGAATTTCTTGAATTATTTCCGGACGAGCTTACTGAGATTTTACCAGATAGAGAGATTGATTTCGGGATTGATATTGCCAGATACGCAACCAATATCTATTCCACCTTACCGAATGGTGCCATCAGAATTGAGAGAGTTAAAAGAGCAATTGAAAGATCTATTGAAAGGGGTTTCATACGGCCAAGTGTGTCGCCTTGGGACGCATCGGTTCTTTTTGTCAGAAAGAAAGACGGATCGCTTCGGATGTGTATTGATTATCGGCATCTCAACAAGGTCACTATCAAAAACAAATATCCATTGCCTTAGATAGATGATTAGTTCGACCAGTTGCAAGGTGCTAGGTTCTTCTCAAAGATTGATTTGCGATCCAGGTATCACCAGTTAAAGATCAGGGAGCAAGATATTCCTAAGACTGCCTTTAGTACACGATATTGGCACTTTGAATTTCTAGTAATGTCTTTTGGGCAAACCAATGCCCCAACAACTTTTATGGATCTTATGAATCGTGTTTTCAAACTGTTTCTTGACTCCTTTGTGATTGTCTTCATTGACGATATCCTTGTTTATTCGCAAAGTCAGGAAGATCATGCTACTTAGCTCAGGGCAGTTCTGCAGACTCTTCATCAGCACCAGTTGTATGCAAAGTTTTCAAAATGTGAATTCTGGCTAGAGTCAGTCACTCTTTTGGGCCATGTTGTTTCCCGAGAAGGGATTCGGGTTGATCCCCAAAAGATTGCAGCGGTAAAGGACTGGCCTAGGCCAACAACCCCGACAGAGATTCGCAGTTTCTTGGGATTGACTACAGCGTCAGTGTTTACCTTTCAAGAGGGTACAGAGGCATTTGTGGTTTATTGTGATGCTTCAAGGGTTGGTTTGGGGTGTGTGTTGATGAGTGCGAGAAGGTTATAGCGTATTCTTCTAGGCAACTCAAGAATCACGAGAAGAATTACCCAACGCATGATTTGGAGCTCGCGTCGGTTGTGTTTGCATTGAAGATCTGGTGGCATTATCTTTATGGTGTCCATGTAGACGTGTTCGCAGACCACAAGAGTCTTCAATACTTATTCAAGCAGAAGGAGTTAAACATAAGGCAGGGAATATGGTTGGAATTGCTCAAGGATTATGATATGAATATTTTGTACCATCTAGGGAAGGCGAATGTGGTGGCCAACGCCCTTAGTCGGAAGTCCACGGGTAGTTTGGCTCATTTGGAAGCAGGTCATAGGTCTTTGGCTTGGGAGGTTTATCAGTTAGCTAGTCTGGGGATTTGTCTTTCGACCTCAGGTGAAGGGGATGTCTTGGTGTGAATGGAGCAGAATCTTCACTAGTAACGGAAGTCAAGGAAAACGAATTCAAAGATACAGCATTGGTACAGTTGAGAGAGGCAATCCTGAATCACAAGACCTCGGCTTTTTTGCTCGGCAATGATGACAGTGTTTTGCGGTGCCAAGGGAGGTTATGTGTTCCAGACATGGATGATCTTCGGGAAAGGTTAATGGCAGAGACTCACAATTCCAGGTATTCAGTACACCCAGGTTCTACAAAGATGTATCATGATCTCAAAGAGATTTATTGGTGGAATCGTATGAAGAGGGGTGTGGCGGACTTTGTGGCTAGGTGTCCGAATTGTCAGCAAGTGAAGGTCTAGCATCAGAGGCCCGGTAGCTGGGATGATCACTTGCCGCTTATAGAATTTTCTTATAATAACAGTTTCCATGATAGTATTCAGATGGCCCCATTTGAGGCATTGTACGGAAGGAGGTGTAAGTCTCCGATTGTCTGGTTCGAGGTTTGCGAGGCGGAACTGCTTGGACCGGATCTTGTGCCCCAAGCTATGGAAAAAGTTAAAGTCATTCAAGAGAGGATGAAGACTTCTCAGAGTCGTCAGAAATCCTATGCGGACGTTCGTCGAAGAGAGTGGGAGTTTCAAGTAGATGATTGGGTATTCTTGAAGGTGTCTCCCATAAAAGGAGTGATGCGGTTTGGGAAGGAAATTGATCCCAAGGTATGTCGGGCCATATAGGATTGCTCAAAGGATAGGACAGGTGGCTTATTGGATGGAATAGCCCCCTGAGATGTCATTAGTACACCCGGTGTTTCATGTGTCCATGTTGAAGAAGGTGATTGGGGATCCGTCCACCGTTGTGCCAGTTGAGACGGTTAAAATTAATGAAGGATTTTCATATGAAGAGGTTCTAGTTGCTATTCTTGATAGGAAAGTCCGTAGATTGAGGAACAAAGAGATTGCTTCTGTTAAAGTGTTATGGCAAAGTCAACAAGTCGAAGAAGCCACGTGGGAAACGGAAAATGAAATGAAAGAGAAATATCTCCATTTGTTTGAATAAGTCTGATAATGGTTTGAAAATTGTCATTCCTAAGAAATTATATATTGTGTCAAATTTTGTGCAAAAGCTCCCCAATCCCCCACCCCTAGTTGCCCTACTATTGTAACTTCTCAATTGTGCCATATTTTTGTATGTTGTAATTATTTGGGTAATGTGCAACTCCTTGAAGTAAGTTAAATCATGTGCAATTCATGTGATAGTTAAATGATATGCAAGTTTGTGGAGTTAACTGAACTATGTGAGGCTTGTGGAAGTAATTGAATTATATGTAGCTTTTTGAAATGATCGGATTATGTGCAAGTTGAGAGAGTAACTAAAAATGTGTTGAATTGTTTACAATGTGTTTCGGGCACTCTCTGACAGGTAGATAGGCATTATAAAGGAAACTCTGGTGAAATTTTCAGGAAATATCGGAGTTAGTAAGAATTTGGAGATTGGCATGTTTTGTGTTCTCTTAACTAAGTGATTCCCCGATCCTCATTTTGAGGATGAATGATTCTAAGTGGGGGAGAATGTAAAGACCCGTAAAATTGAAATGGCTAAAAATAATGCCGAAATAGGTCCTCGTGTTGTTATAACTGTAGAAATTCTTAAAACGGACCCTTTTTGAGTAAGAAGTACCCCGGACTTAAAAGATATAATATTTCAGATTTGCGCAGGTTTGCAGTCCACTATGCGATCGCAGATCAGGTATGCGGACCGCATAATTGTCGCATACTTGGACATTTTGCTGTCCATTTTGAGGACAGCTACGCGGCCTAGAATGTTACCCCATTTCACGGATGCAAGCCACATAGTTGTCGCATTCTTGCGGAGGGAGTTATGCGACGCACTATGCGATCGCATAACAGGTATCCGGAACGCATAGTGGTCGCATACCTGGGCAATCTACTTTTATTTTTTGGCCCATTTGAAGGCCATTTATGTGACAGGAATGCGGACCGCATAGTAGGAATGTGATCGCATCCTTGACCGCATTTCTGCTTCGGGACTATTAAAATTCTAATTTGATACCCGACCCCCAGTTCATTAAAACACTTACCCCTTTCATTTTAAGCTTATTTTCTGATAAATTAGAGAGAGGACAGAGTGGGTTCTAGAGAGAGAGATTTCCAACTTCATCAAATTTGTTCCTCCATCACTACTCAGGTCTGAAATTGACCAAGTAGGACACCATTTTCTTTACTACAAGAGGTAAGTTTCTACCCCATCAACCTTAATCTCCAGGTTTTGTTAAAATGAAACATGGTTAGGTAAGTTCATGAAGATGGGGGTAGGAGTATTGCATGCATGTAACCAACTAGTCATAATCTAGTAAAAGGAAATGGGTTAGAGTAATCTTTCACTAAAAAAAGGCCATTTACTCTAAAGGAACACCTAGTGTTTGATAGAATGCTCAAGTGAGTTCAAGACATGATCATTGTTCCTAATTCTAAGTTCAATTATGCCACATTGTGAACTAGATTGAAGGTGCTATAAGGTCTGGTGAATTGTGGTAGAAAATTTAAGGGAAATTCTGATTCAAGGTATGTATGGCTAACCTTTGTAAAGTCACCTTGTTGGTGTCCAAGCACACGGTATGAAATTCTTGCTTGAGCATATGTGAATTGATTGTCCTGCTGTGTCGAGGTCTAAGATTTCATTCTCTGACTTTCTTAGTCGATTACCATGCTAATTGCGATTGTGAAGGGTGATTTTTTGTGCTTATCCTATCATGTGTAAGATTCGTTAAATGCTCAAATATGTCAATATGGAAGTATGTGATACTAAATGAAAGAATGTTAACATACTCTAATGTGGGAAGGTACCTAATTGCTAATGGCCGAGTGTGGAAAATGATGAAAAGAAACTGTGGGTTGATTTTATTGAGTTAAATAATGATGGCAACACCACATGTGAATTACTGTTTGGTAAGGATTATTGTGTCTTGACTTCATATAGTTGTTGGTTGATATGAACGTATGTTCTTAATGATGAAGATCCATGTGATATAATTGTTGGTTATTGTTGCTATCAAATGTGATTGTACAGTGGGATTGGGTTGCGCTCCATAACATGAAGTAATAAGGGTGGAGAGGTAATAAGGGTGAAATGTGATTGTACGGTGGGATCGGGTTGCGCGCCGCAACACGAAGTAATAAGGGTGGAGAGGTAATAAGGGTGAAATGTGATTGTACGGTGGGATCGGGTTGCGCGCCGCAACACGAAGTAATAAGGGTGGAGAGGTTATAAGGGTTAAATGTGAATGTATGGTGGGATCGGGTTGCGCGCCACAGCAGATGAATAATTGAAGTAAGTAACTGTGGAATCTTCATTTGTAACTTCATGTATATCTGTGTGGTACTTGTGTGGTTACCCTGACTGTCTTCCAATTGTGTATTATTTAATTCTACTTGGAATAAACTTTGGTCATACATACCAGTACTATCCAATGGTACTAACGTCCCTTTTGCCGGGGGCGCTACATATTTTATATAGATGTAGGTGGCTCCAAAGCAGGTAGCTCAGACCGTCGATAGTGGTGTTTCCCCTTCATACCTTCAGCAAATCCGGTGAGCCCCACTTCCTCTCGGGGCTGTGTGTAGTGTAGATCATCTCTTTTGTATATGTTATGTCTTTTAAGGTATAGTCGGGGCCTTATTGCCGGCAAGTATTGTGTAAACCCTTAGTACTCTTAGAGGCTCTATAGACATGATGTGGGTTGTACATATATGTATTTTGGGGAAGTAATTGTGTTTACTAGCAGTCGTGGTCCGAATCGGAATTATTGTATGTTTGTGATTACCAAATGTCGAAATGATAAAGGATGAAGTGAACTCAAATTGTAAATTCATGCTTAAGCTCTAAATTGCTAATTCATGTGGAATAATGTATATTGTAAACATGGGGTAAACCGTTGGGCAGGAAAGGCAATCCAGGTCCGCTTGACCGGGGTCATCCGGTTGGGCGCCGGTCTCGTTCTGATTTTGGGGCATGACAACAATAACCCATATAGCATCAAACCTCCTCAAAGTCCGTGGGAGTCCAACTACGAAGTCCATGGTGATTCGCTCCCACTTCCACTCCGGAATATCAAATTTCTAAGGCAATCCACATGGCCTTTGGTGCTCATACTTGACCTGCTGATAGTTGAGACACCGAGCCACAAACTCAAAAATATATCTCTTCATCCGCCTCCACCAATAATGTTGTCTCAGATCCTGATACATCTCCGCAAGACCCGGATGGAAGGAATACCGCGAACTGTGGGCCTCAGCTAGAACCAAATCTCGAAGCCCATCAACATTGGGCACGCAAATTCGGCCCTGCATCCTCATGACTTCATCATCACCAATAACCACATCTCTAGCATCAGCGCGATGGACCCTATCCTGAAGAACAAAAAAATGTGGATCATCATACTGGCGTGCTCTGATCTGTTCATAAAGAGAAGACCTGGAGGATACACAAGCCAATACCCGCGGAGGCTCTAATAGATTCAATCTCACCTACTGACCTACTAAGGCCTTAACATCAAGTGCTAAAGGTCGCTCTACTATTTGAAGGTAGGCTAAACTCCCCAAACTCTCCGCTCTGCGACTCAAGGCATCGTCCACTACATTGGCCTTCCCTTGATGGTATAAGATAGTGAGGTCATAATCCTTGAGAAGCTCCAACTACCTCCTTTGACGCAAATTCATATCCTTCTGCTTAAGCAGATGCTACAAACTACAGTGATCAGTGAAAATCTCACAATGCACTTAATACAAATAATGACGCCAAATCTTCAAGGGGTGGACAATAGCTGCTAGCTGAAGATCGTGCACTGGATAATTCTTCTCGTGCACCTTCAACTGTCTGGACGCGTAGGCAATCACCCTACCGTCCTGCATTAAAACTGCTCCAAGGCCAACTCTCGAGGCATCACAGTAAACTGTATAAGAACCTGATCCCGTAGAGAAAAATCGATACCGGAGCTGTAGTCAAACCTGACTTGAGCTTCTAAAAGCTCTCCTCACATTCCTCAGTCCACCTGAACTGAGCACCCTTCTGGGTCAGTCTGGTCATAGGTGCTGCAATAGATGAAAATCCCTCGACGAAACGATGATAGTACCCTGCCAAACCAAGGAAACTATGAATCTCAGTAGCTGATGACGGTCTAGGCCAACTCTGCACTGCCTCTACCTTCTTCGGATCAACCTGAATACCCTCACTGAACACCACGTGCCCCAAGAATTCTACTAAATCAAGCCAGAACTCACAGTTCAAAAATTTTGCATACAATCTCTTCTCTCTGAAGGTCTGAAGCACAACTCTCAAATGTTGCTCATGATCCTCCCGAGATCAGGAATACACCAAGATATCGTCGATGAACACGATAACGAAAGAATCCAGATAAGGCTGGAATACACTGTGCATCAAGTGCATAAAGGTTGCTGGGGCATTGGTCAGCCCGAATGACATAACCAGAAACTCATAATGACCATATCTAGTCCTGAAAGCAGTCTTCGAGATGTCTGGCCCCCGAATCTTTAACTGATAATAGCCGGAACGCAAGTGAATCTTAGAAAATACTCTGGCACCCTGCAACTGATCAAACAAGTCATCTATACGAGGCAAGGGATACCGGTTCTTCACCGTAACTCTGTTCAGCTGCCGATAATCAATACACATACACATAGAACCATCCTTCTTCTTTGAAAACAACACTGGTGCACCCCAAGGTGGCACACTACGCCGAATGAACCCCTTATATAGGAGTCCCTGAAGTTGCTCCTTAAATTCTTATAGCTCTGCTGGTGCCATACGATAAGGTGAAATTGAAATAGGCTGAGTGCCTGGCACCAGGTCAATACCAAAATCAATGTCCCTGTCAGGCGGCATGCCTGGCAGGTCTGCAGGAAACACGTCCGAAAAGTCACGGAACACAGGAACCAAATCAATAGCGGGAGTCTCACCATTGACATCCCTCGCAAAATCCAGATACGATAAGCACCCCTTCTCAACCATACGCCAAGCCTTCAGGTAGGTAATCACTTTGCTAGGAACATAATCAGAAGAACCTATCCACTCAACCCTCAGACATCCGGGCATAGCTAAGGTCACGGTCTTAGCGTGACAATCAAGAACGGCATGACACGGATATAACCAGTCCATAACCAATATCACATCAAAATTGACCATGCTGAGTAACAGTAGGTCCACTCGGGTCTCCCGACCCCTAATAGATATCACACACGACCAATACACATGGTCCACAACAACAGTATTGCCCACCGGAGTCGACACATGAATAGATGTAACTAAAGACTCATGGGGCATATCTAGAAAATGGGCAAAATATGAAGAAACATAGGAATATGTAGAATCAGAGTCAAATAAAGCTAAAGAATCTCGGCAACAGACTGAGACAATACCTGCGATCACTGCATCGGAGGGCATAGTATCTGGCCTGGATGGAAAGGCATACATACGGGCCTGACCTCCACCTGCTCGACCTCCCACACTTGGGCGGCCTCTAGCTGATTGACTACCACCCCTGGCTGCCTGGGTGGGTGGTGAAGTAACTGGAGCTGAAGTCGAAGGCTGGCTCCTCAGCCGAGTTGGACCTCCAAGAAGATGAGGACACTACCTCCTCATATGCCCGAACTCTGAACTGATGGTGCTTGAGCTGCACTATGGGCTGGAAGGGCACCAAATGAAGAATGGCCTGGCTGAAAACCGCGTGGACCATGCCCCGAAGATGCACCACCATAGGCTGGGCGGCGTGACCGAGGAGGCCCGAATGAACGGCCCCTGCCATGCTGAAACTGCCCCCTAGAAGGAGCACCACTAGAACCACCTGATCCAAGAGGCCTCTTGGCCTCCCTCTCTACCCGGTCCTGGCGGCGAACCGACTCAATATCTACCACAGCCTCGACCATGGCCTCGGTCCCTCGCTGGTCTAGCTGGTTGCTGATCACCCTGATCGATGGCGCGAGTCCTCACCATCTGTGAGAGAATGTAACAACAGAAGTTTAGATTTCTAGAATTAATCAAATGGCACGAGAAAATTCAAGAAAAATGAGATTGTTCCTAAGGGTTATATAGCCTCTCGAAGATAAGTACAGACGTCTCCGTACCGATCCGCAAGACTCTACCAAACCTGCTCATGACCATTGGATCCAATGTAACCTAGGCTCTAATACCAACTTGTCATGACCCCAAATCCTAAGCAGGCCGTGATGGCGCCTATCATGGAACTAGGCTAGCCAACCATTTCATATTATCAATATATCCCATAAATTTCCCCAAAATTTAGCAGATTTTAAAAATATCAGAAAGAGATAAAACAAATACACACTTCCCCAAAACCTGGAGTCAACTGTCATGAGCATCTAAGACTGAAAATACAATGTACAACAATGACTTGCTACAACAAAAGTCTGAGGTATAAAAGACCAAAAGACAATCTGAGGGAAGGAAAGGAGGTGAACTGGGGACGCTGAGCAGCTACCTCAACCCTCGAACAACTCCAAGCTCGTCCGAAAATCAACTAGTGGGATGGTCTGTTACCCGGATCTGCACATAGAGGTGTAGGGAGTAACGTGAGTACCCCTGCTCATTAAGTAATCAATGTAACAAAAAAGTTGAGTGTAGTGAAGAGCCATTTAAATCATGTAAATCCATATAATGAATAACAGTGGAAATGAATAAATCAAGTCAGAAATCTACAATTCCGATTATTTCATAAAACTCCGGTTTCAATTTAAAAATCTCGTATGAAAACTTTTGTCCAACATTTATTATCAGAGGCTCAGTGTAAAGAAGAGTGAAAAACAGCATTTTCATAAAATATAAGCCCCTCGGGCACAGTATCACTCACAATAAATCCTCTCGGGCAAGCCTCTCAGTCACCCGTGACTCCACTATCAGTATCTCATGCTCTCACTTAACACTCGTACTCAGTAAGTACAATGAACACATACAACTACTGCAGCGGGCAGCCCGCTCCACTGCATTTGTACATACATATATATATTTATACTGATGTGTTGTGCAGCCCGATCCATATATATATAACATATATTGTTGCGGCGTGTAGCCCGATCCATATATTAGTCGACTGCACTTACTGGGAGTGTACATACTCCTAGAGGGGCTCCTTCAGCCCAAGCGCTATATCTGTTGCGGCGTTCAGCTCGATCCAATATGTATATTGTTGCGGCGTGCAGCCCGATCCATATATAACATATATTGCGGTGGCGTGCAGCACGATCCATATATATATATAATATATATATTGCTGCGGCGTGCAGCCCGACCCACATATAATATATAACACATGCATTGCTGCAGCGTGCAGCCCGTCCCAAAACTATCCTCACATACTCGTCGCTCGGCCTGGCACATATATACTACTGCGGCGTGCAGCCTAATCCATAGCTATCCTCACATACTCGGCCCTCGGCCTGACTCAGTCACCCTCACAAGCCACTTGGGCAATTTATCTCGACTTACGGGACTCGGCCCAAAATACTTTTCAGAGCTTTCAAAGTAGTGTGATAATAGCGAAAATAAAACCAAGTAGGAAACAACGACTGAGTTCACAATTTACTAACAGGATAGTGGTAGAATAGTGTAAAAGTACCCTCTGAGGGTCTAAACACACAAGGCCCCAAACATGGCTCACAACCCATAAACAAGTATAAACTTTTGAAAGACAGGATGTAGTAGGGTTTCAAATTGAATATGCGGCTTAATAGTCGCCACGGGATGGATCAAGTCACAATCCCTATCGGTGCACTCCCCCACGCTCGTCCCATAGCATGTGCGTCACCTCATTTATCAACCAATAACAAATAACGGGGTGTCATACTCTCAGGTTTAGAGTTACAATTGTTACTTACCTCAAAACAGCCCAAAAGCTACGCCACGATGCGCTTGCCCCTCAAATTGGCTCCCAAATGCACTGAATCTAACCAAAACCGGATTAGCATCATCAATATACGCTAACGGAACAAAACCCAATCGAAAGATACAGATTTTAACAATCTTCTCAAAATTCGGCCAAACCAGAGCCCCGGGCCCACATCTTGGAAGTTGATAAAATTTACATGACTAGAATCCTCGACCTCCCACGATTCTATACATTCCAATAACACTTAAATCGGACTACAATTGCCCACTCAATTCCCCAAAAGAAAATTCCAATCCCATGCACCTAACCTCCCCAAATTTAGGTTTAATTTCAACAATTTTCCCCTTTAATTACTTAGAAAATGATATAGAAACGAGTTATGAAGTTGAAAACCTTACCTTCAAGTGAGCCCCTTTGATTTATTTTTCAAACCCTCTCAAATAGCTCTCAACTCGCTCAACAATGGAGAAAAAATGAGCTAATCTCGCAAATAGGGCCTTTAAAACATTCTGCCCAGCACTTAAAATCCCTTCAGTGCGATGACGACTCAACCCACGCGATCGCGATGCACAGCCCAAACCACTATATGCTACCAATACACGCGATCGCATAGAACAAAAGACCATCCCACAAACGCGCCTCAGAACCTCTATGCGATCGCACCATATCCCACGCGATCGCACTACTTCACCTGCTCAACCTATGCGATCGCAATCCTAACCACGCGATCACATGGAACAAAAATGCCTGGTCCACTCTTTTACTCTACGCGATCGCGGATGATTCCACGCGATCGTAGTGAAGAATTCACTGCTGCTAAAACACCAGAAAACATCAGACTTCTTAAGGCCAAAAGTGCCCGTTTGAGCATCTGAAATACACCCGAGGCCCCCGGGACCTCAACCAATCTTACCAACACACCCCATAACATCATTCAAACTTAGTCGAGCCTTCGAAACACCAAATTACATCAAATTCAAGCCAATGAACTTTGAAACTTCTAAATTTCGCCAATGATGCCGAAACCAACCAAAACACGCCTGATTGACCTGAAATTTTGAACACATATTCAAAAAAACATTACGAACCTTCCCTAACTTCCAGAATCCCATTCCGACCCCGATAGCCTATTTTCCTCTGCCAACCAGAAATCGGCAAAAACTAACTTTTGCCAATTTAAGCCTAATTCTACACTAGACATCAAAATTTCATTCCGAACACACTCCTAAGTCCCAAATCACCTAACGAAGCTATTTGAGCCATAAAATCCGCATTCCGGGGTCGTTTACCAATAAGTCAACTCCCAGTTGACTTTTTCAACTATTAAGCTAATTTAAGAGACTAAGTGTCTCAATTCTCACCACGACCACTCCGAACCCAAACCATCCGACCCAACAAAACATAAACATTCTAAGCAATATATGATAAAGTAGAAATCGGGAAAATGAGGCTAATCTCACGAAACGACCAGCCAGGTTGCTACAAAATGTTGACCAAAGTCAACTACAAATCATTTTTAAATCCCCAAACAATTATTATTTCATAAATTTCCACATAATGGCTTTCTGGATTTACGACTAGACTGTGCACACAAATCAAGGTGAGTAAAAATAAGATTTTTAAGGCTAACACGTGCGGAATAGAATCTTAATTCACAAGATAACCCTTTGGGTCATCACAATCTCCACCTCTAAAGCAAACGTTCATCCTCGAACATATGTAGAAAACTACCTGAACTGGCGAACAAATGGGGGTATCTACTCTGAATGTCTGACTTGGACTCCCAAGTAGCTGCCTCAACAGGATGACCTCTCTACTGCACTAGAACTGAAGGATAACTCTTCGACCTCAACTGACGAACATGCCGGTCTAGAATGGCTATCGGCTCCTCCTCATAAGTAAGATGCTTGTCCAACTGGACAGAGCTGAAATCTAATAGTCACGAACTCTACGGTCGGCGTAACTCTTTTGCCTAGGCTGAGCTATACGAAGTCGATCCTGGGTAATCTTGACCTTGTCCAAGGCCTCTTATACCAAATATGTACCCAACAACCGAGCCTCACTTGGCTCAAACAACCTAATTGGCAACCTGCACCGTCTACCATATAATGCCTCATGGGAGACATCTGAATGCTCAACTGGTAGTTGTTGTTGTAGGCGAACTGTGCAAGGGGCAAGAACTGATCCCACGATCATCCGAAATCTATGACACAAGTGCGGAGCATATCCTCCAAGATCTGAATAGTACGCTCAGACTGCCCGTCCGTCTGAGAATGGAATGATGTGCTCAGCTCAACCCTAGTGCCCAACTCACGCTGAACTGCCCTCCAAAAGTATGAGGTAAACTGCGTACCTCGATCAGAAATGATAAAAACAGGCACACTGTGAAGACGGACGATCTCCCAAATATAAATCTCTGCTAACCGCTTTGACGAATAGGTAGCTGCCACAGGAATGAAGTGCACTGACTTAGTCAGCCTATCCATAATAACCCACACGGCGTCAAACTTCCTCTGAGTCCGTGGGAGCCCAAGGACAAAGTCCATAGTGATATGCTCCCATTTCCACTCAAGAATCTCCATCTCCTGAAGCAAACCACCAGGTCTCTAATGTTCATACTTCGCATGCTGACAATTCAAGCATCGAGCCACATAAGAAACTATATCCTTTTTCATTCTCCTCCACCAATAATGTTGCCGCAGGTCCTGGTATATCTTGGTAGCGCCCGGGTGAATAGAATAACGGGAACTGTGAGCCTCCTCAAGGATCAACTCACGGAGCCCATCAACATTAGGCACGCATACACGACCTTGCATCCTTAAAATGTTATCATCTGCAACAGTAACCTGCTTGGTACTACCGTGCCAAAATGTTTCCTTAAGGACCATCAAGTGCGAGTCATCATATTGTCGATCTCCTATATGCTCAAACAAGGAAGACCGAGAGATTGTGCATGCTAGAACGCAATTGGGCTCTGAAATATCCAACCTCATAAAATGGTTGGCAAAAGTGTGAATATCTGAAGCTAGCGGCCTTTCACTGACTGGAATGAAAGCAAGGCTGCCCATACTCAATGCCTTCCTACTCAATGCATCGGCCACCACGTTCGCCTTTCCTGGATGATACAATATAGTGATATAATAGTTTATAAATAGCTCCAAACATCTCCTCTTCCTCAAATTGAGATCCTTTTGCTTGAACAGATACTGAAGGTTGCGGTGATCTATGAAAAACTGACACGACACACCATAAAGGTAATGCCTCCAAATCTCCAGCGCATGAACTATGGATGCCAACTCTAAATCATGAACAGGGTAATTCTTCTCATGAACCTTCAACTGTCAAGACACATATGCAATCACCCTGCCCTCCTGCATCAATGTTGCTCCGAGCCCAACACGGGAAGCATCGCAATATACTGTGTAAGATCCTGAACCTGATGGTAATACCAATACTAGTGATGTAGTCAAAGCTGTCTTGAGCTTCTGAAAGCTCACCTCACACTTGTCCGACCATCTGAACGGGGCACCGTTCTGGGTCAACCTGGTCATCAGGGCTACTATAGATGAAAACCCCTCCACAAATCGATGGTAATAACTCGCAAAACCCAAGAAGCTCCTAATCTCTGTAGCTGAAGTGGGTCTAGGCCAGTTCTTGACTGACTCAATCTTCTTAGGATCCACCTGAATATCCTCTACTGATACGACGTGACCCAAGAAAGAAAATGAATCCAACCAAAACTCGCACTTCAAAAATTTAGCTTACAACTGACTGTCCCTCAAAGTAAGGAGCACTATATGGAGGTGCTGCTCATGCTCCTCCCGGCTGCGGGAGTATATAAAAATGTCATCAATAAACGCAATCACAAATGAATCCAGGTAAGGCTTGAACATTCGGTTCATCAAGTCCATAAATGATGCGGGGGCATTGGTCAACCCAAAGGATAGCACCAGAAACTCATAGTGCCCATACTGCATCCGAAAAGCTGTCTTAGGGACATCAAATGCCCTAATCCTCAACTGATGGTAGCCATATCTCAAACCAATATTTGAAAACACCTTGGCGCCCTGAAGCTGATCAAACAAATCACCAATCCTCGGCAACTGATAGTTGTTCTTGATGGTGACTTTGTTCAGATGTCGATAATCCATACACATTCTCATAGACCCATCCTTCTTCTTCACAAATTACATTGGTGCATCTCAGGGCGAGACACTAGGTCTAATAAAGCCCTTATCAAGTAAATCCTGTAATTGTTCCTTCAACTCTTTCAACTTTGGTGGGGCCATCCGGTATGGCGGAATGGAAATGGGCTGAGTGCCCGAAGACAAATAAATGCAAAAGTCAATATCCCTGTCAAGTGGAATCCCCGGAAGGTCTGCAGGAAATACCTCAAGAAACTTACGAACAACAGGCACAAAATTCATAGAGGAAACCTCATCACTAGAATCATGAACATAAGCCAAATAGGCCAAACACCCCTTCTCGACCATACGCTGAGCCTTCATATAAGAAATAACCCTGCTGGCGAAATGGCCAGGAGTCCCTCTCCACTCTAATAGAGGAAACCCCGACAAGGCTAATGTCACTATCTTAGTGTGACAGTCAAAGATAGCGTGATAAGGTGACAGCCAATCAATGCCCAATATAACATCGCAATCGACCATATCAAGGAGCAGAAGATCTACATTAGTCTCAAGATCCCCAATAGCGACAATACACGAGTGGTAGACACAATCTACAACAATAGCCTCCCCCACAGGTGTAGACACATACACAGGGGTACCCAAGGAATCGCGGGGAACAACCAAATATGAAGCAAAATAAGATGACACATAGGAGTAAGTAGACTCCGGATCAAATAGAACTGAAGCATCTCTACTGCAAATTGAAACAGTACTTGTAATGACAGCGTCGGATGACTCGGCCTCAGGTCTGGCGGGGAAATAATAACATCGGGGCTGGGCCCCACCACTTTGAATCATATTCCTGGGAAGACCTCTAGCTGGCAAGCCTCTACCTCTAATGACATAACCTCCACCTCTAACAATCTGACCCCTACCTCTGGCTAGATGAGCAGGCGGTGCAGCTACTGGTGCTGGAACCATGGCACGAGAAGCCTGATGTTGTGGCTGAACACCCAATTATTTCGGGCAGGTCCTCCGAATATGCCCGTAATCACAACACTCAAAACATCCATCCTGATATTGTGGCTGTGAAAACTGAGACTGACCCTGATGAGTCGGCACCACGATAATAACTCTGAAGAGGAGATGTTCTGATAGGAGTTGGTGGTGCACTATAGGTTGGCTGCCTAGAAGGAGGTACATAAGAACGACGACCACCTGGGACACTGTGGGATGCCTGAGGCACTGAATGGAATGACCTAGGAAGATTACATCTACCAAAATTCCCCTGCCTCTATATGAGGCGCCGCAGAACCCACCCGAATGACGAGGTCTCTTATTTGACCCCTGACCACCCTGACCAAGAACCATCTCGACCCGTCTGGCCACATTGGTTGTATCCTGGAAAGAAATCTCGCTCCCAGTCTCCTTTGCAATATGCAATCTAATAGGCTGAGAAAGGCCCTCAAAAAACCTCTCCTCTCTCTCTCTCTCTCTCTCTCTCTTTGTGGGAAGCAAAAGAATAGCATGTCGGGCCAAATCCACGAAACGAGTCTCGTACTGACTAACTGTCATGCTGCCCTGCTGGAGACGCTCGAACTGACGGTGGCGCTCCTCTCTCGTAGTAATAGGCAGAAACTTCTCTAAGTGAAAACTGATCCCAACTAGTCTACTCAATAAATAATCCCTCCACAATTTCTTGGCGTAACTAGTCATCTGAAAGCAGCGAAGTCGACCCCATTGGTCTCCAAAATACCCATATTCCGAAGAATCTCATGATCACTATCGAGATACTCTTGGGGATCCTCTGAAGTAGCACCACTGAAATGAACTGGAAAGTGCTTGGTAAACCTATCCAATCTCCACAAAGCCTCTGAGGACATAGCTACCCCGTCAATAGGTGGCGCTGCAGAAACTGGATGAACTACCCCAACTGGATGGGTTGGTGGATTTTGGAACTGGGGAGCCATCTGCTCCGGAGTATGAGTGGCAGGAGTCTAGGCTCCTCCCCCGCCTGGAGATACAGCTAGTTCCATAGGGAATGCGCCGATCTGGGCCACACTCTCCATAAGGCCCACTAATCAGACCAAAGCATCCTGGAGCACTGGGGTAGCAATAAACCCATCTGGGACCTGAGCTGGTCCTGTCCGAACGGTCGGAGCTGGAGCCTCCTCATCAAACTCAATCTGAGGCTCCACAGCTAGGGCGGCTGCTCAGGGAGTCCTGCCCCTGCCTTGGCATCTGCCCCTCATAGGAGTTGCTGCTAGAGGATCTGGAAACTGATCAGCGGAAGAAGAGTTACGTGTCCTCGCCATCTGCGAGAGAATAAAAATAAAAGAGTTCAATCAATATTGGGGCAACAAGAATCGCACGACATAGTTAAATAAAAGTGAACTTTGTTCCTAGACTTCGTAGCCCCTTGGAGATAAGTACAAAAGTCTCCGTACCGATCCCCCTGACTCTACTAAGCTTGTTCGTGAATTGTGAGACCTAAGAAACCTAGTGCTCTGATACCAACTTGTCACGACCCGGTTTTTCTACCATCGGGACCGTGATGGCGCCTAAGATCGCACTAGCTAGGCAAGCCAACATTAGAGTTGTATTCACCTTTTCCCATTACATTTTTATAGACAAGATTTCATAAGCTAAATTACAATGAAATAGTTGAAGTTGTACGTAATAAACTGGTTATCTCTATATACTATTAGCAACACCGAAACTGTTATAACCCAGAAAATGGTGTCATAATCCACAAACACACAAAGAATATCTACAAGTATTAGTCTGAAAGAAAAGTACATCTGTCTCGAAAGAAGATAAACAGGAAAATAGGAACATAAAGGGGGACACCAGGGCCTGCGGACGCCTGCAAACTACCTTGGGTCTCCTAGATGAATGCCTGCAATCGACCTCTCGATCAGCCATAACCAGCTACGAAATCTGCATAGAAAGTGCAGAATGCAGCATCAGTACAACAGACCCCATGTACTAGTAAATGCCGAGCCTAACCTTGATGAGGAAGTACGGAGTGAAAGAGAACAGTAACTTGCGGCAAAAATAAATAGGGAACTCAATTATCTTGCCAGTACTCAGCTATAACCAATCCTTAAGGGAGTTACAATGCAACAGAATAAAATCACAGCAGATAAAGATTACACAAATAACAAAATGATGTGGCACGCATTCCGATCCCACCATATAAGCAGTAACACTGTGAACATTCACCCTTATTACTCATGTTGCAGCATGCAACCCGATTCCACCAGTCTACCCTTATTGCTCCTCAATATATATCACCACTTTTTCTCCTGTTGCGGCGTGCAACCCGATCCCACCTGTCCATCATGTTGCAGTGCGCAACCCCATCCCACTAGGCAATCACACTTCACCCTTATTCCTCCTCAATATACCATCATTATTCCTCCTGTTGCAGCATGCAACCCAATCCCACCATATAATCACCAATCACACAATAAGAATAAGTATTTCACAATTTAGCTCAAAATCCTCCACCATATTTATGCCTCAAACCGATGCAAACGGAAATCTATACAATTATGAAACATCATCAATTAATACTACACAGCGAGCCCAACCAAAATGTACCATGAAACATCGATAAACCAACTTAAACCAATAATGTGATACCATGAACTACGGAACAACTAACGCCTTCAACAAAGAAAACGACATATAAGAAGAATCAATTAAACATGGAAGCACAAATAAGCACGTAGCAGTTAAGGTAGGAAAACAACATATATTAGTAATGGGGAAGGGAACAGGATAAACAAATAATTTGGCGGTAGATACTCGTCACCTCAACCATACGCCACACACAAGAATTTTCACATAGCAAATAATTCGGGGATTCCTAATCCCTCAAGTCAAAGTTAGACACCACACTTACCTCAATCTGACGGCCAACTCAACACTCAATTACCGCCTTTCCACTATTTTCCACATCTGAACCACTCGTATATAGTCAATATCAACTTAATAACATCAATTATCGCTAAAGAAACCGATTCCAATGCATAATTATAATTTTCCCAATATTTTTCCCAAAAATCAAAAATCGACCCCGAGTCCGCTTGGTTAAAACCCGAAATTCGGACCAAAACCCGATTACCCATTAAACCCCGAGCGCGGATATACAATTCATTTTGGAATCCGACCTCAATTTGAGGTCTAAATCCTAAAATTACGAAATCCCTAAGTTCTACCCAAAAATCCCCAAATCCACCATGAAAATCCTAGATTCTAGGTTGAAATCTTGTCAAAAGAAGTGAAAGATTGAAAGAATTGGGTTAAGAATCGTTTACCTTCGATTTGGGGAAGAATTGGTCTTTAGAAAATCGCCTCTTGAAGTTTGGGTTTTAAAAAATCATAGAATGAATGAAAAATCCCGTCTAAGTCCCTTTTACCCAGCTGCGGATGTCGCATTTGCGACCTGAGCTTTGCAAATGCAAAGGTACCATCGCAAATGTGAGAAGCCTCACATCTTCGCTGCATTCGCAATTGCGAAGGAATGATCGCAATTGCAAACATGACCCTCCACAAATGCGACAAATCGATCGCATTTGCGATTAATGCCCCTCCGAGCTTATCTCACAAATGCGAAGAAATCCTCGCAATTGCGAATACTGCATGGCCTAGCTTTTGATCACAATTGCGATGAAGGCCTCGCAAATGCGGAACCTGCAGGGTTCACAATTGCGATGCCTGATCTCACAAATGCGATATCAGAGGCTTGCAACAGGTTCAGTTACACCAGCAAAAATTTTCTAAGTTGCAAATAATTTCGTAGCCTACCCGAAACTCACCTGAACCCTCCGGACTCCAAACCAAACATGCACACAAGTCTAAAAATATCATACGAACTTGATCGTGCGATAAAATAGCCAAAATAACACCTAAAACTACATATTTAGCATAAAAAACAATGAAATTCTCAAGAACACTTAAAATTACTATTTTCTCAACCGGACGTCCGAATCACGTCAAACCAACTCCGATTTCTACCAAATTTCACAGAAATAACTTATATATTATTTTAAACATGTACCGGGCTCCGAAACAAAAATACGGGTCCGATACCAATGAGATCAAACATTAATCAATTTCTTTAAATCCTTAGAATTTCAGTCTTACAATTTTTATCAAAAATTCATTTCCCGAGCTAGGGACCTCGGAATTCGATTCTGGGCATACACCCAAGTTCTATATTTTACTATGGATCTTCCGGGACCGTCGCAACACAGATCTGGGTCCGTTTACTCAAAACGTTGACAAAAGTCAACTAAAAATCATTTTTAAATCCCAAAAAAAAATTATTATTTCATAAATTTCTACATAAAGGCTTTCCGAATTTACGCTTGGACTGTGCACAGAAATCAATATGAGTATAAATAATATTTTTAAGGCTAACGCACGCGAAATAGAGTCTTAATTCACAAGATGACCCAAAGGGTCATCACAATAAGATGGTTGGTCTAGCTTCTCTTTTTTCTTGATTGTCCAATTGTACAAGTTTTTAGATATTTACAAGTTTAGTAATCATAACTTAAATTAATTGGTCAAACACTAAAGCAAGAGGAATAAAGATAACTGGAAATAGCCAATAAACTTAAAATTAAATAGGTATTTAAGGGAAAGAATTATCATTTTATTTCATGATATGATTTATAAATGGATAGCACAGAGAATTTCCTTTAAGAAGCCAATAGAGTTTATAGCATTATGAGCCGATTATCGGAATCATATGCCAAGATAAGCCTAAAATAGCGAACACCGCAAACAGGAGAAAATATTTAGGATTCTATTTTAGTACTAACATTAAGAAATATCCTAAAAAATATAAAATTTTTGGAGAACCTTCTATTACTAACCAATATGTCATCCAGTGGCTAATAACGAGACGCAAAAGGGATGCTCTATATGTATGCTTCCTTAAATTTGTCATAGTGTGTCCCTTTTGTTGGCTGACTACCACCCCACTTGCCATTGAGATTAGTAAGGTTATAAGCCTCTGATGGGGGACTTCATCTTATTTCTCAGGAGATATTACAAAAACAAAAAGCGCATCATGCTCGAAGTTAATGATTTTATAGTGAGAATTTGTGATAAAAAGTGACATCCAAAAGTTGGCCACGAAACCCCGGGTTTTAGGTAAAACTTTTATAGGCCCTTACATCCTCCCCCACTTAAGATCATTCGTTCTCGAATGAGGGTCTAAATCCGTCATTAGAACCCATCATGAACCAGTTATTACATCACACACTAGCAGTACCAATTTTTTTCTAACTCTCAAAATTTCCAAAATTTTTGCCAGAGTTTCCCCAATAACTGGGCCTATCCACTTGTCCGAGAATCCCATAAACAAATCGTAACAACATATACATAATCCAATGATGTAATATAACATAAAATAACACCAACCGTGGCCTCATAAGCAACACATTACTAGAGAGGTAACATCCTGAGCATAAAATGTACAAGTGATACATAATGCATAGGAAGTAATTTCATGGAAACTATTACATAGTTATTCAAACAAATGAGGGTACTTCTTTTTTCCTCGGCCTCCCAAGTGACCTCTTCAACTAGCTGGGTTCGCTATAACACTTTCACAGAGGCAATTTCTTTCTTTTTTAGCTTTTGGACTTGCCTATCAAGAATTGCAACTTAAATTTCTTCATAGGTCAGTTCTTCATTAACCTCAATAGTATCAACTGGCACAATAACCCGATCTCTGACTACCTTCTTCAATATAGACACATAGAATATCAGGTGAACTAATGACATCTCAGGTGGTAGCTCAAGCTTGTATGCCACCTGACTAATCCTCAGAATGATTTTGTATGGCCCGACATACCTCGGACTCAATTTCCCTTTCTTACCAAACCGTATTATACCCTTCATGGGGGAGACCATCAAGAATACCCAATCATCTTCTTTATACTCCAAATCTCTGCGACGAACATCCGAATAGGACTTTTGATCACTCTGAGCAGTTTCCAACCAATCCTTAATGACCTTAACCTTCTCCATATCCTGATGCATGAGGTCTGGTTCTATCAATTCCGCTTCGCCAATCTCGAACTACCGAATGAGACATCTACATCTCCTACCATATAAGGCCTCGAATGTGCCATCTGAATACTAGCATGGTAACTATTATTGTAGGCAAATTCTATGAGTGGAAAATTGTCGTCCCAGCTACCCTTGAAGTCAATAACACAAGCACGCAACATATCCTCAAGTATCTTAACAATCCGCTCTGCCTGCCCGTCAGTCTACGGGTGAAAGGCTGTACTGAGATTCACCTGAGTACCCAAACATTGCTGAAATTTCATCCAAAAATTAGTCGTGAATTGTGCCCCTTGATCCGAAATAATAGAAACTGGAGTGCCATGCAACCGGACTATTTCCTTGATATACAGTTGAGCATATTATTCTATTTTGTCAGTAGATTTAACTAGCGAGAAGTGTGTTGGTTATGTGAGTCAATCCACAATCACCCAAATTGAGTTAAACTTGTGCGGAGTGTTTTGGTGTTCGGCCTTTTCTTACTGACAACTCGAACATCTTGCCACAAAGTACGCCACATTCCTCTTCATGTCATTCCACCATTAGAATTTCTTGAAATCATGATACATCTTTGTAGAGCCCGAGTGTACGAAATACCTAGAAGTGTGAGTCTCGGTCATGATTCATTCCCAGAGACCATCTGCATTTGGAACACATAGTCTCCCTTGGTACCTTAGTGTACCGTCATCCATGCCGAGAGAAAAATCCATTGTCTTATGTTTATGAATCCCCTCCTTCAATTGTACTAACAATGGATCATTGTATTGCTTTTCTTTGACTTCCACAACAAGCGATGATTAATTCCTATTTTGCACAATTAACCCTCCTTCACTAGAGTCCGCAAGACGAACTCACAAACTAGCCAAACGATGAACCTCCTTGGCCAAAGGCCTTTGATGTGCCTCCAATTGAGCCAAACTACCCATATATTTCAAGTTAAGAGCATTCACCACAACATTGGCTTTTCCAGTCATCTACCTCGGCACCACGAAACCCTGGGTTTTTGGTAAAACTTTACGGGGCCTTACATGATATCCCTGTCGGGCGACATGCCCGGAAGATCAGCTAGAAATAGATCTGGAAAATCCCTCACTACCGGAATTGACTCAACGGTCGGGGGCCAATAATGACATCTCTCACATAAGCTAGATACACGTCACACCCCTTCTCAACTATTCATTGAGCCTCTAGAAATGAAATAACTCTACTAGGAGTGTAATCTAAGGTAACTCTCCACTTTAACCATGGTAATCCTGGCAAAGCCAACGTCACAGTCTTGGCATGACAATAAAGAATAGCATAATGTGCCGACAACCAGTCCATGCCAAAAATAATATCAAAATCTACCATACTAAGAACAAATAAACGAGCTCTGGTCTCAAAACCACTAAGAACAACCAAACACGACTGATACACATGGTTTACAATAACAAAATCTCCCGTAGGTGTAGATACATAAACATGGGAACTAAAAGAATCACAAGATACGCCCAAATACGAACCAAAATAAGATGACACATAGGAATAAGTGGAGTCTGGATCAAATAAGACTGACACATATTTATGACATACTAGAACAATACTTGTAATGACAAAGCCGGATGAAACTTCCTCTACACGAGCAGGAAGAGCATAATATTTGACATGGCCTCCCCTTCTGGGCGACCTATACCTGTCCGACCTCCACCTCGAGCTGGTTGAAAAGGTGGAGTAGTAGTTGGTGATGTAATCATAGCCTGGGAACGCGGTGGAGCACGCGGTGCCTGAGTAGTCTGTGGAGGTGCACCCCTCTGAAGTCTGGTGCGATCCTTCACCATATGGAGAGTGTCGCCACACTTAAAACAAGCTCTCGAAGAGCGTGGCTGACTCGGGCTAGGTCAGCTAGACTGATCGTTGAAGGCATCCTGTGGAGGAGGTGCACTAGACAATGGTGGTGCATAATAAGGATCCTGAGGACTTAGGAGGGGCCAGAATACCACTGGCGGCTGGAAGTGCTAAATGAACAGGGCAACTCACATAGCCCCTACCATGATGAACTTCCGCTAGGGAACGAGTACCACTATAAGTGGCAAACTCACGAGACCTCTTGGCCTCTCTCTCCCGAGTCAGCATACACCTCAAATCACCTAACAATCCCCACAACCTGCTGGTATGCAATATCCATCTCCAACTCTCGGACCATGCTAAGTCTAATACTAGGGTTGAGCCTTTTGATAAATTGACGGACCCTCTCTTGAAATGTAGCAACCAAGGTTGGTTCATGTCTAGCCAAATCACTGAAGCGAACCACATACTCTAACACAGTCATAGAACCATGGCGCAACTGCTCAAACTCCATGCAACATTCATCTCCAAGACACTGGGGAACAAACTCCCTCAAAAACATATCCGAGAACTGAGTCCAAGGGAGTGAAGCTGCCTCGGCTGAACTACCCAACTCATAAGCACGCCATCAGTAATATGTCGCTCCTCTAAGTTAGAACGTATGAAAGAAACTCTACACCCATAGTACGGAGGATACAGTGACACTCCTCAAGAAAACTAGGGGCATCCTCTAACTCTATGCCACTAAAAGTAGGAGGGTTGTGCTTTTTGTACCTCTCGAGCATGAGCTGCTCCTCTGAAAAAACGGTTGCCCTACCCTTGGGCCGAACTGGGCTACTGGCTGCACTAGTACGACCTCTAGAACCTGATCGACATGAACCCACTTCTATGGGGTGTGGGCGGCGGGAGTCTCTGCTCCTCCCCGGACTCGAGATGTGACAGGAGTAAGTGGAATAAACCCTACCTGAACTAGAGTACCGAACATGCTCAGGAACTGTGCATGAGTTTCTTGAAGAGATGGTGCAGTAACAAGCGTCTCAGGTGCCTGCGCTAAGACTAGAGCTACCAGTGGCTCCTCCGGAGCAGCTCGTGTGGGTGCTCGACCTGTACCATGTGGACGTCCTCGGCCTCTACCCAGCCATGGCCTTTCGCGACTCAAGCAGGGGGCGCGAGTGCTTAGTCATCTGATCTGGCTATACGTGTCCTCACCATATATGAGAGAATAGAATACAGAAGTTTAGAATTCTGAAGTCAAAATTTTCACATGACAATACGTGCTTGTGACTCATAACACCTATGAACCTAAAGCTCTAATACCAACTTGTCACGGAACAAATCTCCCTCCATAAGGTGTCGTGATGGCACAGAGTCTCTAAGACTAGGTAAGTCTTATAGTTGTGGAATAACTTAACAATAACATAAACAACGGCTAAAACTTGACAACAACAGATATGTATATGTATATGTATATGTATATATATATATATATGTGTGTGTGTGTGTGTGTGTGTGTGTGTGTGTGTGTCTGTGTGTATGTGTGTCTAAATAACTTGGAAAACTGCCGCTCGGCATGTAAAGTAAAACCACAATACTGAGTATAAACAACTCCCAAACACCCAGTAGTCACAAGTCACAAGCTCTAAGAATTGGTTCTAAGTGTCTCTGTACATCCGTATCTAGGAAAAATACAGAAAAAGAACATAAAGGGGATAGAGGGGGCCTCCGAGGTATGCGGACGCTAGATATACCTTGAAGTCTCCGAAGCAGCAGCAAGTACGCTCAACTAATAGCGGGGCTAGTAAGAGGTACCTGGGTCTGCACACAAAACATGTGCAGAAGAGTAACATGAGTATACCACAATGGTACCCAAAAAGTGCCTACCCTAACCTCGGTGGAGTAGTGACAAGGTCTGGTCAAGCCCTACTATGATATCATAATAAGACATTTTATATAAATATATGATGAAAGATTGAGAATTTAACAAAGAGAATTAACAGAAAAGTAACAACACAGCACATAGAGGTAAACAACAAGGGCGCTTCCGAGATACCGTCTCGTAGTTCCAAAAGTAAATACTCAACAGGGGATCTCCCGAGGTACCTCCTCGTAGTCCCAAAAGTAAATATGCAAGGGGATCTCTTGAGGAACTGCCTAGTAGTCCCAAAAGTAAATATGCAGAGGGATCTCCCGAGGTACCGCCTCGTAGTCCCAAAAGTAAATATGAAGGGGGATCTCCCGAGGTACCGCCTCATAATCCCAAAAATAAACACACAACTCGAAACTGATGGAAACAACAATTAACAACAAATATCCTACAGTTTAATACTAATACAACTCAAGGAAAAACGGGAATTCAACTAAGCATGCTACATAGATTTCAAATAAGTATTTAAGATAGGTAGACATGTGATATTCGGCTAAATAAGATAACTACACATGCTGGGATTACTCATTTAAGATATAACATGTTACTGTTCAGTAAAAACCAAATTTTCAACAATTATCCCGTGTGTGCACTCGTCACCTCGCGTACACGGCACTCACATATCACATAATTTCCACAATAGTATCAAAGGGGAATTCCACCACATAAGGTTAAGCAATCCACTTACCTCGAACCAAGATCATTCAATCAGTAAGAATGTTGTTTCATCGACTTTCCAACTTCGGCTGGCCCAAATCTAGCCAAAAGCAATTACATACCATAAATATAACTATAAGACGCTAGTCTAATTAAGGAAATTAAGACTTTAGCAAAAAATTAGAAATTTTCCCCAAAACGTTAACTCGTGCCCACGTCTCGGAATCAGATAAAAGTCACAAAATATGAACACACATTCAACTAGGAGTCCACCTATACCAAAATTACATAAATCCATCACCAAATATGAATCAAAAACCCCAAAATTCGGCTTAGGAACTTTCCAACTTTTTCCAAAAATTTCTCAACCCAAAATCTTAATTAAATGATGAAATTAATGATAGATTATTAAATATTAATTAAAAACAAGTCAAGAATAATTACCCAATCGTTGCCTCTAAAAAACCCTCCAAATATCACCTGAATCCGAGCTCTCTATCTCAAGTTATGATGAAAATGGCAAACCCTCAATTTTGAAATGTTTATATCTACCCAGGTAAATCCTTCTTCGCTAACGCGGCGTCACTCTTGCGTTCGCGTAGCACAAATATCAACGGACCAAAAAATTCTATGCATACGCGAAGGCCTATCTCGCGAACATGATGCATAACTGACACACCACTTCACAAGCAGGACCTCTACTACGCGAACTCGTAGAAGAAGTGTTTTGGGCTCCTCTACGCGAACGCGATACCCTTCACGCGATTCGCGATGCACCACTACCTAGACATTCGTGATCGCGGCTCCCACTTCAAAAACACGAAGCACAAACCCTCACCTGCCATCAGCTCCCCTTCGCGAACGCATAACTCCCCCCCACGAACGCAAAGAAGGAAACCAGAAGCTGAAACACCAGATTTTCATCAATTCCAACAAGTCCAACTCTAGTCCGTTAACCACCCGGAATCCATCCGAGGCCCTCGGGACCTCAACCAAATATACCAACAAGTCCTAAAACATCATATGAACTTAGTCGAACCTTCAAATCACATCAAACAATGCTAAAAACATGAATCTCACTCCAATTCAAACTTAATGAACTTTGAAACTTCAAACTTCTACAACAGATGCCGAAACTTATCAAATCACGTCCGATTTTCAAATTCACAATCCTGACACACTCCTAAGTCCAAAATCTCCCAACGAAGCTAACGAAACCAATGAAACTCCATTCCAGAGTTGTGTTCAAACAATTCCAACTACAATGAAATTCCTAGAACTTGAGCTTTAGTTTTAGGGACTAAGTGTTGCATTTCACTCCAAAACCAAAAACAAATCCTCCCGGCAAGTCACATAAGCATAAAATGATACAGGGGAAGTAGTAAATAGGGGATCCGACTAATATTCTCAAAGCGACCGACCAGGTTGTTACACATGAGATCTTTTTTTCTTCAATTTCTACTCTTTCTTCGAAGCAGCTTCGATAGTTGGCCTAAGTGAAGTGGAGGGATTTGTAGATAGGGTCGAGGCCTCGACCTCGGTCATTTCCCGAAGTTTAGTGGGCTTGTGCAAACCTATGAGAAAGAGGAATAAATTCAAATGAGTACTTTGACATCTTAAGAAGAAGTAAAGTTATGTTTTGAGTTCCAATTCTTGGGGAACGGTAGTATTTCTATAGGAATGAGGTCCCCAATCTTTATCCGAACAAACCTACCCTTCTAGCATCGGTCTCTGTCCTCGTCTATGCAAGAGAAGGGAGCTTTCTTTTACTGACGGGTGAGCTTGCTTAACCCCCTCAAAATATTCGGGAGTTGTAAACATGGAGCAGATTGTCAATCGTGAACCGAGGCTCCTCCATGTTTTTAGCGAAGTGACGGAGAAGGGTCATGATCCTCCAAAAGGACGGGTGAATATTTTCAAGGCAAATTTATACCTTTTACAAAGCTCGAGGATCACCATATCCACCGGACCGAACGTGAAAGGATTAGGCATAAAAGCATAAGTATCCTTCCACGTGCATCGTGATATCCTCATCGGGACTAGGGATGACTATGCCTTTGCTTTCCCATTTGCAGTGTGTCTCCTCGGTGATAAGAAAACATACCTCCACGCCTCCTCTCCTTGGTCTCCTTGTGCGGAGGATTTTTCTCTACAATAGACTCAAGTTCTCAATTAGCAATTACCTCCTCAACCAGAGCGTATATATATAATGGACCTCACCCGATAAGTTTTCATAATCAAATCAGTAAGACTCGTAGATACACTGACTTCTTGTTAGATATTACCCACGATTTCCATGAGAGTATTTTATAGAAATGCAGAGATGTACGACCCGATCCTATCATAATATGTCCACTACCGAGGGTCAAATGACACGAACCATAGATACATCTATTATGCTGCGAGGTAAATGGCCTGCTCCCATGAGAGTGTGCTACATAATACTGCCGAGGCGAACGACCTGATCCCATCATAATCTATGCACTGCGAGGATCGAATGGCACGAACCATAGATTTATCTATCCTATCGAGGCGAACAACCTTATCCCATTAGAATAAGAAGCTTTGACGGGTCCTTGACCCCACTCACGAAAGAACATATGACTTATAAGGAGCTTTGAGGAAACCTTTCATTGAGAATGCATAACGCGGGAGAAATTCGTAAGAGGAGTACAATTATTCTACGGCTAATCATGAAACTAGTCAAATCTCTACAATAGCAAGTCTATCACTCTACGTCTGTCTAGTCTCAAGTAGTAATGTGAAGTAAAAGAATTTGATAAGCAAGAGATAACCCAAATAGTACAGTTATAGCAGAGAGTGAACCTGAGTCTTCCCAGACAATAACATGAATGTAGCTACGTACGGACTCTCATCACCTCGTGCATACGTATCTCCCACAACAAGTAACACATATCAATTACAATACCTAGGGGTAGTTTCCCCCTCATAGAGTTAGACAGGAGACTTACCTCGCTCCGAAGTTCCATAACAGGCTCCAACGCCGCTCTAACAACTCAAATCGGTGCTCGTCACTCCAAAGCTAGTCAAGCAATGTGCAAACAATAAAAATAAACTCTAATACTCATAATAAATAAATTTATAATAATTTCCAACTCCGCTCGAAAAGTTAATAAAGTTAACCCTCGGGCCCACGTGCCTGGATTCCGAAAATTATTAAAAATAAATATTATCCATAACTCATATGGTCTATATCCAAAAAATCATCTAATTTCGTCTGTGAGTCGACCCTCAAATCAAGGATTTACCATTTCTCAACTTTGGGGCTCAAAATCCTAATTTCTACAATCCAAATACGGATAAAAATAATAATTAACGGAAAAAATCATGGAGAAACATAAAAGGTTATATATTTACTCCCTTATTGAAACGAGAATAACACCGCAAAAATACCTCAAACGGAGCTCAAGAACTCAAGATATGCCCAAAATACTAAATTTCTAGGTTTAAAACACTGTCCAGGCGATTTTTCTACTTCGCGTTCGCGGAAAATCCTTCGTGTTCGTGAAGAGAAATTCTTCGCATTAATCGGCCAACCCAAACTTTCTTTTTTACATTCGCGAAGAACAAAGTCTGCACTAGAAACTAACAATCTTTCCCGACACGAAAATGAGCATAACTCTCTCATACAACATCGGAATTTGGTGATTCTTGTTGCTATGACTCTGTAATTACGATACGGGTCTAATGGTTCAATATGGTACCCTTCATTTCCAAAGAAATGACGTTGAAATATCAAATAAGAGTAGGATACAACCCAAACACACCTGAGGCCCCCGGGACCCCGTCCAATCACACCAACCCGCTCCATAACATAACACGGACCTGCTCGAGGCCTCAAATCATACCAAATAACATCAAAACTAGGAATTGCGCATCGATTCAAGCGTAATGAACTATTGAACTTGTGAATTCCACATCCGAAACCGAAACCTATCAAATCACTTCCGATTAACCTCAAATTTTGCACACAAGTCACATTTGACATTACGGAGCTACTCCAACTTCTAGAATAGGAATCTGACTATGATATCAAAAAGTCCACTCCCGATCAAACTTCCAAAAATCTCGAACTTCCAACTCTCGCCAAATGACCCCAAAATGACTTACGGACCTCCAAATCCACATACGCACGCGCTCCTAAGACCAGAATAACCATATAGAGCTATTCTCAGGCTCGAAATTTCAAACAAACATCGATAGCATTAAAATACACTTCAACGTAAATTTATGAAATTCTTCCAAAATGCCAACTTTCCACAATAGGCGCCGAAATGCTTCCGGGTCATTAGAAACACGATCAGAACATACGCCCAAGTCCAAAATTATCATACAAACCTGTTGGAATCTTCAAATCCCGATTCCGAAGTAGTTTACTCAAGAGCGAAACCTTAGTCAATTCCTCCAAATTAAAGCTTCCGAAATTAGAATTTTTTTTTCCAAATCAACTCCATTTTCCACGAAATTCAATTTTGATCACATGTACATGTAATATAACTGAACTGAAGTTATTCAAGACCTCAAACCTCTGAACGATACACTAAAGCTCAAAATGACCGGTTAAATTGTTACATTAGACTAACCTAGTTGTATTCAATGTTCAAAGTTAATAATCTATGCATTATCATTTAATGCTAAAAATCTCCTACATTATTATACGCAATAAAGATATATATAATAATAAATGTTTAATCCGTAAAAGAAAACATCTCTTAAATTTTGTTAAGGATTATAAGAGTTATGTTCATATGGACTACTAATTATAAACATTGGGTAAGCTTTCACACTATTAAAAGCGCGTATTTTCCACAAAATTTTCGACGAAATTTGTGGGAAAGTGTGCTTGGAAATTATTCCTCACGAATTTCGTCGAAAATTCTAGTTTACCAATGGCATTCCAACTGGGACGTCCATTGGAAATGCCAGATCAAATTACTTTCATTTAATTATTTCCTTGCCGTCCAAAAAAATGAAAAAACAATGAACAAAATCTCATATTTTCATCTAATTTGATAATGTGTTGCGCAATAAATTCACTAGTTGATTACGTTTATTTCTCAACGGTAATTTTTTCTAATTCTGTACATATACTCTATATAAGTTCAAGTCGACGAAAGTGAAGGCTAAACTAGAGAATCCTTTCATCCTATATAAAGATCAGTATTTAATAAACACTCAGTAGGAACCCAAAAATAATTTATGATGGCCATTTATGTAGATTTTAATCCACAATCTTACCAAAAAGTTCACTTCCATCAATATGGTGAAAGAATACGTTTAATTTCATGGACTCCTCCCCTTAGTGATGCATGGAAATTGAATTTCGCTAGCATCACTACATATGGAATGGTCGGGGTGGTTTTGTCCTCCTCGATCAGCTTGCATTTTTCAAACGCCCTGCGCATCGGCATTTAAAGGAATGAACCAAGCGGTCAAAGTAGAACTCAATGCACTACTATAGGGCTATGTGACGCCATAAAAAAGAGCACGGATTATCAAGAAGCGGGAGGACATTCAGTGGAAGCAATCCAATTGATTACCTCGCTAGTAGCTCCCACCCATTGGCGGATCTACACAGAGCCGAGGGGGTGCGCCGTTGCAGACTTCGGTCGGAACTTTGTTTATGTATCTATATGTGTAGAAGAAATATTGTATGTACAATAAAAGACCCGAAAATAACTCCCTAGAAGCGCGAGTTTGAAATTAGTGCAACACACATAAATTGTTTGAACTTTTATTAGTACTATTGGACAATTAATGTGAGGTGTATGAACAGTTCACTTGTTTTCTTTTTTATTTATTTACTTTATTAATACTTTTGACTTATTTAATATTGTTTGACTTTTCTATTATGCTTTCTTCTGAGTACGTTAAAATAACTCTTCCCTGCTACAGTTATGTTGCCCCAAACTTGGGGACTCTTGGATTTTCACTTTTTCAGTCCGTCACTCACCGGCGGCCGACCACCACCATTTGACGTCCACTTTTCCATCGCACCTTACCTTGTTGCTGCACCACTGCTTTGTAATTTGACTGTAAATCTATCTTAATCTCTTGCTTTTTTAATTCTTTTTTATGTTGGATTCTCTGAAAATAAATTTTTTAGTGATATTGTTAATATTTAATAGTATAGACTTACAAGTTACGACACCCCTTTGACCCTTTTAATTTTCTCCCTTGTCTTCCTTTTATTCAATTCAAATTTAACTTTTTTCTCTGTTCTGATTATACTTTTTTGTGTTAACTTCTATATGATTGCAGTATTTAGTTTTTCTTTGTTCCGATATACTTTATTGTGCATATTATTCCCTATGAAAGAAGTGGTTGTTTTTTTGTACTTTTCATGTAGAAGATATTTTATGATATTGGTATTACAGTTAAAAAGTTTATCATGTGCACTAAGTTGTCATAATTATTTTTCGTTCTATATATTTATCTATATGAATCGAAAAGAAGAATAGCTCGAACAAAGCACAAAGCTGATCAAATCGACTAAATATTTTATCCATTTGGACGGTATGAAAAATAATACGTTGAAATAATAAGGCATTCAAAACCTTCAAATCCTAGATCCGTCTCTACTTTGACCCTTTTATTTTCTCCCTTGTCTTTCCTTTTAGTCAATTCAGATTTAATTTTTTTCTCTATTCTGATTATACTTTATTGTGTTAGCTTCTTTATGATTATGCTTTTTTGTATTTAGATTTTCTTTGTTCCGATTATACTTTATTGTGCATATTGTTCTTTATGAAAGAAGTGATTGTCTTTTTGTACTTTTCATGTAGAAGAAATTTTATGATATTGGTATTACTGCTGAAAATTTTATGATATGAGCTAAGTTGTCATAATTTTGTTTTGTTCGATATATTTATCTATATGGATCTCAAAGAAGAATAGCTCGAATCAAAGCACAAAGTTGATCAAACCGACTTAATATTTATCTCATTTGGATCGTATAAATAATAATATGTCTACGTATAAAATAATATGGCACCCGAAACCTTCAAATTCTAGATCCGTTTTAGCTCCAACCTCATCTTTTGTAGAGCTTTTGGTTGGTAAATGTGTCATTCTTTTGAGTTCGTTTAAGTGGGTGAGTGAATTTCCCATGAAGGGGCTTTAATACTGTCAAGGATATCACTTATAGCATGTTTGGCCAAGTTGGAAATATTAGCTTATTTTGCGAAGTGTTTTTTTCAAAAGTACTTTTAGAAGAAAGTACTTTTGAAGAAAAACAGTTTGTGTGTGGCCAATCAATTTGAACAATAATTTATTTTTGGCCAAGCTTTTCAAAAAGTACTTTTAAGTGTCAAATTATAAATAAGGACATGAAAATATTTGCTTAATAGTTAATATTATATAAGTAAATAAATGATTACAAATATTTATTATAAAATTAATAATTAAGTTATTTATTTTATTTAAGTAAATATAAAAATAAAATTGAAAAGTACTTTATTCCTTCAAGATAATTTTAATATATCAAAAATCATTCAATAAATATGAAACTTCATCCCAAAAGTCGTTTTATATTATTTAATAGTTTAAACTAAGTAAGGTTATTTTGGTATATATAATATTTTGTAAAGGATACTTTTGGTAAGAAGAAAAGTCAAAATTGCTTCTACTTGTGCTTCTCGAGAGAAGCTACTTTCTTCAGTTTTTTTCAAAACTGCTTCTGCTTCTGCTTCTGCTTCTAGCCAAAAACAGTTTTTTTTCTCCAAAAAAACTTGACCAAACACCTCAAATTGAGGAAAAAAGTAGTACTTTTGCCATGGTGAGAACCTTGAAAAAATAGGCTACTAACCAACGTGCAAGGTGTTGGGAAGAGAAACCCCCCTTGATACGTTGGACGTTGGGTTGATCGTAAAAGCAATGATGATGAAGTCATTGAAGTGGATGATTAAATTGGACCTTTTTGATTTTCGATCGACTCTCTTATGTTACTATTCTAATTAATTATTACTGATGTTTCTCTATGTTATTTAATTTTTTATTTAAGAAAACCAATTATTTATTATTCTAAAGAATTAATGTCAACAGATATATGAAATTTCTAAATTTCATTTTGTTTTCAAGAATTGGTGTATGTCCGCTGATATATATTTTTTGAATGCGGACATTCAATTGTCAACCCTGCTAAGAACATGCATTTTATTGAACAACATAAACTAGTACATTACTGCAAGGGAACTGAACATGGACATTCATGATGCTGTGATGATGTGATTGCCTCTGCCATTATATCTTAAAGCTACATCAATTGATGAGTTCCCAGAATAGGTTCTGCTAATTGAATTTGTTGCTACAAGACATGGATTCTACAAACTCTATTTATTTCTTAGTGTTAAATCCATTCCTATTTTTCACAAAATCCCTTCTTTTATTGTAAGAACTTAATTTCTATTTTTATCCATAATTTAAACCCAACTAATTAACTTTTCTCTTTTACCTCTTACCCTTCAATAATTCTCAAAGTAAAAGACCAGGATGAGAGACTTGAAGTTCGGTCGCCAGAAAATTGAAGCTGGTCTGGCCATGGTTTTCCGGCGAATCTCTTGGTATTGTGGAGATAGCTAGAAAAAAAGGCAATCAGTTAAAATGCTCCACTGATTTTTTTATCTTTTTGGGTGAAAAGGTATTAAATACTAATTTATTACTTCCATTAACGCTCGGCGGTGAATGTTAGAAGAAAAAGATGGGAAAAAGTTTGCAGATCCTATCCTAACAAGGTTCTCTACAACTATTCCTCGAACTAATTGAGATTCATGCAAGGTTGCGGTAAAGAAGATGAGGAAATAGAAGAACCGAATATTATTAAGGCTTGGGAGATTCTACATGTTTGACAAATGAATTTATAAGTGGTTTTAATAATACGCGAATTTATAAGATACAATGCAGTAAATAAAGACGAATTAAATAAATAAAGATATACTAAGCTCAAATCACACGAGGAAGATGATCAAGCCTTGGTGAGATATTTGCCCTCGATCCAGGCTCATAGAAACAAGCACTAGTGAAAGAACGCAAAAGAGCTAATAACAGAGAGAATAATGATATGTTGCCTTGGAATGTGTGTTACAATACCTTTGATGAATTATCAGGCCCCTTTTATATAGTAGGAGAATCCTACTTTAGGTACAATTCTATAAAAGGTAAAAAGTCTCCTGATTTACTGATTTCCAGTCCTTCATCGTTACGTGTCGAGATCATCGCCGTAATATCCAGCCGGTCACAGATATTACGGCCTTTTGTTGGCGGAGCTTGGTTGCCCGACAATGTTCTTCAAAGCCGTTCAAAGCTAAGATCGATTCTGAACTGCGACCACGAAATTCTCGAGGTAGGGTATCATGGTCTCAAATTCTGACTCGATGAGACTGACCCCTCGACTTTGGTTTCACGTTATCATATCTCGAGCTGGGCTTATCTTGTCGGAGACTGGGATATACCATGAGCCCGCTTTTACCCGTATACAGATAGTCCTCTCGTTTTTCGGAGAGTAAACAATGAGAAATGACATGAACTTCTGATTTGTACTTCGATGCATCGTGGCAGAAACGACAAAACAACTGAAACATCTCGTCAGTCAAGTCATAATGGCATTAAATGCATGTCAGCCGCCGCTCGGCCGTCCTTGGATACGAAACGCCGCTGAACTACTATAAATCCCCCCTCCTTTGTTCATTTTTACTTTACATCCGACCCTTCTACCCTCGTACCTTTAGGATTTCAACACTCTTTAGCACTTTTACCCTAGTTATTTGAGGTCCTTCGTATGAATTTTTAGCCATCTTCATCTAAAGCCAACATGTCTGATCCTTCAGTTTTCCATTCTTTCTTTACTTTTCTTAGATTTTCCTCCATCTTCATTTTCTAAAGAAATGGAAAAGACTTCCAAATTCGTTCCCCAAAAAGAAGCTCATTCTACTTCGTGGCCGGCTACTGAGACCAAAGAGATAGTGCCTGACAATCGATGAACCAGTACCGAAGCCCTGTTTGAAAATGTTCATCCCCGAGGTATGCTCGGTCAACGTCGATTTCAAGGTCAAAAAGACTTCATCTGTACAGGGTGGCTGTGAGGAGATCTCAGATACATCACCTTGATTACCGAAGAGGTCCTCCAGACGGTCTGCAAAGACTGCAACTCAGCCGATAAAGAACTAGTGGTCCCTGACCCCAAGGAATCCATTACCACCTATATCAAGGGATACCTAAGTATTTACACTTATCCCTTTACATTGGGATCGGTGGACCCGGGCATCATAGATCTCTGCAAGAGATACGAGGTATGTCTCGGTCAAATTCATCCTTCGATCAAGAGGATGGTGATGCTCCTTCGATTTTTCGTAAGAAAAATTGATCAGTGCTCGTTCACCATTGATCATCTACTCCGCTTACAGAGTCCCCGAAGCTTACGAGGGGATTGATAAAGCTTGTGTGCTTGGCCAGTAAAGTCTCGTTCTCAAGTATTGATGAGGACAGGGATCGGGGTTGGCAAGCCCCTTTAATCCTAGTGAAGACTTCTGAATTGATGTCAACTGAATGCAAGCCATTTCCCGAGAAATGGAATACATCAAGTGAGTATAGCTTACGTTCAAATGTCGATTTATTACTTATTTCTCTTTTCCTTATTGGCGCTTTGTGATGGTGTAGCCGTCGCTCGGGTCCCAAATGATGTCCCTCGACTCAAAGAGTTAGTGGAAGGTATCGTTTCTCAAATTCCCTACTCCGAGCGCTCATGGCGCAAACTCTCGAAGGGCCGTTGGGAGGCCCGATCCCATGGTGAGACTTCTTTCCCGTGTAGGTTGTGTTAGGATTCTTCTTTTAATCACTAAGCCCTTATTCCCTTTATTTCTTTTTGCAGGCTTATCCAAGAATGTCGAGCTTAGGCCTCCAGTTGGTGGCGAGAAATTACCTGCCGAGTCCCTAGCTCCGAGACAGGCAAAAAAGAAGAAAAGGAAGAGGGCACTGATTTCCCCGAGCTTGGAAAAAAAAGAGAACAATAAAAAGGCTGGTGCGTAATCCAAAGGAAATCACCAACACCCGAGCGCCACCCTTGGACGTGCTCTATCGGTTGAGGGACGAATCTGAGGGAGAATAACCTTTAGTTCTGGTGGCCTGTGAGCCATCGCAGCTCGAGGAGTGGGGGGCCTCTGAACCAGTAACCCATGAGGCTGACCTACCTCCAGCCAGAGAGGTCGACGAAGGGGCCGGGGTCAAAGTTAGCGGGATGCGGACAATGAATTGAAGGAGACACTCTGTGTGATACACATCATTGAGTAACCCTGGTTTATTAAATCAATGTATAACAAGGTCCAGGCGGTAAAAGAACACCTCTACGACGGGGACCACGGAGCAGATGACCCCCTCCGCGGATTTTTTGATGGTGTGGATTCTACCCCCACGTAGGACATCACCGGTTTAGGTGACTTAGAGGTACCAAGGAGAATTTCATCCTCAGGGCATGTGGGCCTAACTCGATCCCGAGACTAGTCAATTGGTTCCCTGCCCTGAGCGCAGATCAAAGTTAGAAGCGAGCGGTTGTCGTTACCGTTTCGGAGGATGCACGGGTTTTCTCCACCCCCGTAGGGGTTGCTAATTACCTCTGATGCCTGGTGACTGAAAAATACCAAGCTAAAATAAATGAGGTGGACTCTCTGTGCTCGGTCAACGAAGCACAACAAGTGCTGAACTGGGTAACTCTTGATAATTCTTGGAGATTCTAATCTTTCTTCTTATATTTTAGATTTTGGTAATTCTAATATACTTACTAGTATTGGTAGGCTTCAGTGCTCCACCTCGAGACCTTCATCCTGTACCAGGAAGAATTAAGCCACTGTGAGTCCAAAGCCAAAGAGCTTGCTGAGAAAAGAAACATGCACAAAGTTCTTAGCGAGCAACGTGAGGGTGAGATCAAGAGCCTCCAAGCCAAGTTGGATGCGGCTTAGAAAGAACACGCCAACCTGTTGGAACAGATAAAATTTTTTGAAGTTAGTGATGATGAGCTAGACACGGTGTCTAACGGTCAGAATCCACATGTCCAGCAGAAGCTCGATTGGATCGACCAACTCCGGGCCGAGATGGATATGATAAAAATCGAGGCCAAGGAGTGGAAGAGCAAGATGGATCGCCTGACCTCGAAGAAAGAAACAGCCCGGGAGTAGTTGGCCTTGGCGGAGACCCAACTCCGATCGGTAAAGGAGAAAACAAAGGCACAGTCCTAGAAAGTAGAGGAGCATAAATTTAAAATAAGCTCGGTTGTTGCCGACCGGGAATCCCTCGTCAAAGAGCTTAAGGCGGCTAATTCGGTGGCTGAAATAACCAAGTCAACGCCGATGAGATGATGGCCCGGTATAAAAGTGATATCGAGGAATCCTAGGACTGCCTAAAAGACATTGTCGATTACATGAAGAAGCATTCCCAAAGGGAAGCCCTCGAGGAGGTTCATGCTCGGGGTTTCGATTATTCGGCTGAGATCAAAAGTGCTAAGGAGCTCGAGGCCGAGGCTAAGAATTTGGCATATCCCGAAGAGGACTTCGATGGTTAGGGAAGATCCAAGGATAGGGAAGATTCCAATGGTTCTAGTGATGAGGCGAGCTCTGATGGAGACCAAGCCGTTTAAATGCCTTCCGGTTTTTTCCTTGTTTTTGTGTTTTTGTACCTTTTTGTCGAGGAAGTTTAGCCTTTGTAAATTTTTCTTTGTTTTTACACCTTTGTGCTTTTTGTTGAGGTTGTTTGGACTTTGTAAAGATATTTTTATATATATGAGGCTCTTTTTCCCTTTGAGAGTTTTAATACTTATTTATTTTCACTTTTTTCTTTATGATTGTGAAGAATGCCTTAGCACGTAATACTTAGGTTTTGTTCGGAGGTTCGAAAGGCATTGCTCTCAATTTTATTCAAGACTTGTGGGGGGGTTCGATATGAATGGAACCTTTGCCCAAAGTACTTAGAATATTTTAGATTACATTTTTCCGAGGGTAGCCTTTTGAACCAGCTTAGAAATTTTGAAGGCCTTATGTTTTAGTTACGAGTCTCGAATGTCTCCAAGCCGTTTTAGGACGGTCGTATCCTTTTATGTCCGGGTATTTCCCAATGGACCCGTTACCCCGAGTTCTCTAGGCTTGCCAAGATAACAGTCCCCGAATGGGGATAGCGTAGCCATTAAGGTTTGGGCACTACCTAATAGGTCTTGTGCCCCTGGGCTTTGATAGCACGGCCGTCCCAGCTTGTCTTTGGACTGCAATCCCCGAGTGAGTGATCCTTTAAACCCGGATAAAGGTGTCCCTTGGGCTCGATATCTTTAGGGGACCGAATGTAGAAAATTTCTTAAGAGGAAAATCTTTAAGGGACAAGATATTTATCCTCAAGGTAGAAAATTCCTTTTTTTTCTGTGTGTAATATATACGGTTACACATGTGTACAAGCTTTATGTTAGGACTCGGGAAGTCTATGTGGGTACGGTTCATTTGACTGTTTGGCGCTTACTGTTAATAAAATAAACTATTGATCGAGCCGAGACTATTCGATCACAAAGTTTCTTTCCTTGCTTAACTCATTATCCGAGGGTGATGCCCCCCAGTGTTCGACGCCGGTCATAGAGAAGCCTCGAATGCTGTTGTTGTGATCCTCGACACCGGTTCGTAGCCGGTCTTCAATTTAAGTTAGCAAAATTTACTACTTCCTCGTTAAAAACCCTGCCGGAAAACCCATTTGGAACAAAACCGGTTCAAGGGAAAAAGAGTGCAACATGTGCTTTCAGGCCTAAAAATTGTATCGTCTTTTGACGTTCGCCTGAAAGTGTTAGTACAAAATGTAAATAAGTAAAAAGAATGAATGGGGTCGTACCTTAATAGTAGTATCGCTTCAAGTGAGTTACATTCCAGTGGTTCGATAGTCTCTCACCACTCATTGCCCCAGTTTGTACGATCCTTTTCCGGTAATCTCGATAATTTGATATGGACCTTCCCAATTCGGCCCCAGCTTCCCTTCGTTCGGGTTCTGGGTGCTTAGTGTGACCTTACTGAATACTAAGTCCCCGACATTGAAATGTCGAAGGTTGGCCCTTCATTGTAATACCTCTCGATCTGCTATTTTTTGGCGTCCAACCGGATAAGGGCGTCTTCACGCCTTTCATCTAATAGCTCCAGGCTTGTATTCATGTCCTCGTCATTTGATTTTTTTTTTCTGCATATCAAAACCTGAGGCTCGATTCTCTTACTTTGATCGGTATTACAGCTTTTTCATCATAAACCAACGAGAACGGGGTAGTCCCAGTACCGGAATTCGAGGTCGTGCAGTATGCTGATGCGAGGCTAGAATTCATAGTTTAACATGTTACATGCGTTACATTTTATGTGCGTTAATGATAAAAACACACTTTTTATGAGCATAATAGAGTCAACTTCATGTGTAGGTGAATTGGAGATGGAAGCCGAGCTAAATGGATGCAAAAACGTCGAAAATACGCTCAAGAGGCGAAGGGGAGTGCACCGGGCTATAGCCAGGCCTTAGAGCCAAAACGCCAGGCCTGGCCTGGCCTTATCCAGGCCTTAGAGCCAAAACGCCTGGTCTTCTGGTTCTGGTCAATTTCGAGTTTTGACGAGTTTAACTGTTTCCCGGTTGAAATAGAAGTCTCCTAGACGTTTAGGGTTTGTCCTAAACTTATAAATAGACCCCAAAAATACAACTTAGAGAGATATTCGATGAGAGGAAGCCATTGAAGTGAAGGAAAACATCGATTTGTACAGATTTTCTTCATTACTTTGTAGTTTAATTATGCAAGTTATTTTAGATTTTATTCTTATGAACTTGTTTAGCTAAATTTTTTAATCTAGGGTTTTCGTAGAACCCGTTGGAGGATAAACTTATTGTGTTATTAATATAGTTCTGATT
>ML390068.1:298217-308870 GCA_005239525.1 Nicotiana knightiana | reverse complement strand
AAGTTAATAGAAACAAAGAACTCAGTGATGATGACCTGAAAAGGCTCGAGGATATGATGAAGTGTATTTTGGAACAACAGGAGGTGCTACAACTGCGGGTACAAAGTAAAGATGAAACTATTCGCAATTTGGAGGCTCAAACGAGTCAACTAGTTAAAGCTTTTAATGCTTAATATGCCAATATTATGGATAGTAGCCAGGAGCAGTGTACATCAGAGATGANGCAACTTGGAGGCTCAAACGAGTCAACTAGTTGAAGCTTTTAACGCTCAATATGCCAATATTATGGATAGTAGCCAGGAGCAGTGTACATCAGAGATGAAAATTGAGGTGCCAATGGAGGTGTCCAAAGTAGAAACCCAACACACTAACCAACTAGAATTTGAGGATGCCGATGTTGAAGAAGTAGTACTAGAGTCAACCAGGGACGTTGAGGATACAAATTTAATCGACTCTAGTGTGATTGTGGTTGAGGATGTTGAAAGTCCTGCAGTTCATGTGTTTGAGCGCATTGGTCCTCACTCCAAACATTTTTCCATTCTAGGGTTGTAGGGTGTTGATAGGATCCTTTTGATCTTATGATCTTCTAGAAACTTGCTTACTTTGTTGTCGATGAACTCTTTTCCATTGTCGCACACGATCTCGGGCAGTATTTTGAACTGGCATACTATGTGATCCCAAATGAAATCGATGACTTCCTTCTCCCTAACCTTCTCATATGTCTGGGCTTCCACCAAGACCGAATGTAGCAGCTCCCCGGGTTGATGAGTCATCGAGCATGACTTTGTCATTCGTCGTATTTTTGTACGAACTCAGTCGCATCCTTTTCCATGTTGATCCAATAGTAGTCGACTCTGATTATTTTTCAAACCAATGATTCGTCGCCTGAATGATTTCCGCAGGTACCTTCATGGACCTCCCTCAGAACATACTTTGTAGCTCCCGGTCCTAGACATATTGCGGGTGGGACATGAAATGTTCTTATCGTAATGACCCGGATGGCCATTTTGAGAGTTGTAGCCCAGTTCCTCCATTTACTGATCATATTGAACTTTATTATTGTTTTATGACTTATCGGGTTAGTTGGTTCGGGTCCGGATGGATTTCAGAGTGAGTTGAGACACTTAGTCTCATAATGGAAAGCTTAAGTTGAGAAATGTTGACCGGATGTTGACTTATGTGTAAACGACCCCGGGTTTGAGTTTTGATGGTTCTGTTAGCTTTGTTAGGTAATTTTAGACTTAGGAGCATGTACGAATTGTGATTTGGAGGTCCGTAGTAGAATTAGTCTTGAAATGGCGAAATTTGGAATTTCGGAAAGTATGACTGGGGGTGTACCTTTTGATACCAGGGTCGGATTCCGATTCCAGAATTTGGAGTAGGTTTGTGGTGTCATTTGTGACTTGTGTGCAAAATTTGAGGTCAATTGAGTGTGATTTAATAGATCTTGGCATTGTTTGTAGAATTTGGAAGTTTCAAAGTTCATTAGGCTTGAATTGGGGGTGCAAATCGTGTTTTTGATGTTGTTGAGGTGATTTGAAGGTTCGACTAAGTTCGCACGAGGTTATGGGACATGTTGGTATTTTTGGTTGAGGTCTCGAGGGCCTCGATTTGATTTCGGGAGGTTAACGGATCCATGTTTGAAGTTGAAGAGCTGCTGAAGTTTGAGGAATGCTGATGTAATCGCATATGCGGAGTGGGCACCACAACTATGAGCATGCAAAAGCGGGAAGATAGCTGCAGAACCGGGAAAGGAAGAGATGAGCATAGGTCGCATGTGCGAAGACCATCCCGCACCTGTGTGGTTGTAAAAGTGGGGCGACGGGCGCAAATCTGGGTCTGCACAGGTGCAATGGACTATTCCGCACCTGCGATTGTGCAGATGTGGTCCACGACACACATGAGGGGAGACAGATGAGTTAGTGAAATTCTGCAGAAGCAGAGATTTAACCATAGGTGCAGATAAGTGGTCGTAGTGCAAAAAACCTGGGTAGAATATAAACGTTGGGTTCCGACAGTATTATCCTTTCTTGACTTTGCAAACTCAAAATTGGGTGATTTTTGGAGAGATTTCGAAGTGATTCTTGAGGTAAGTCACTTGTGGTTAAATTTCTTCAATAATTATGCTTCCCCGTTGATTTTACTAACTAGTAGGTCTGCTTTTGAGGTATAATTTGGTGGTTTAAGTCTAAGGAATTGGAGAGTGTAATTTGGGGATTTGGGTGATGAAATGGTGTTGGATTTTGATAAAAAATGTACAGTTGCTCATGGTTGGATGGATTTTTGGGTTTTGTGAGTTTTGTCAGATTCCGAGATGTGGGTCCGTGGGGTCGGTTTGAACCAATTTCGGATTTTTAAGTCATAACTTCGTAATTTCATGTAGAATTGATTCGTTAGCCCATGTTGATTGTGTTGTATTGTTTGTGGCTAGATTCGAGGCGTTTGGAGGCCAATTTGCGAGGCAAAGGCGTATTGGAGTAGGGATGTTTCTGGGATTGAGGTAAGTAACCGTTCTAAATCTATTTTTGAGGGATGTTACATTCTGTTTTATTCGAATTAGATATGAGATAGCTGATTTGGCCTAAATTGTTGAAATTGGAAGCATGCCTATTTTTCCTATGTTGAAAGTTTCTGAAATTTGAACTATAATTGTGTAACTCGTCACTATCTTTCAGTTCTTTATTAAAAAATTTTACGTACTGAGTTGGTACTCACGCTGCACCCTGCACTTCGTGTGTAGATTCAAGTGTTTTTGAACACGATGTGTGTTGATACCTTGTGCAGCTGACCTTTGGAGACTTCAAGGTAGCTGCCCGGCGTTCGTAGCCCTTGTTTTCTCCTTCTATATCCTTTCTTTTCATTGTTTCTATTTTTGGACTATGTTGGGCATTGTATTCCGGACTTGTAACACTTAGAGGCTCATGTACTTTGTGACACCCCGATTTGGGCATTTTTCGCATTGTGTTTGGATATTTTATCTTGTGAGAAATTGATATTTAAACTGCATTAAGAATCCATTTTGTTAAAGGTGTTGGAGTTATTCGTAAATGTCGGCATGCCTAGTACCATGATAGGAGCCATCACGAAAGGTTTGGATTTTGGATCGTGGCACTTTTAAACAGGGTTCTGTTTTCCATCAAACTAGATCGGGCTGCCTTCGTACTTAATGCCCTCGATTCTTTTGGTTCCAAGGACAGCTTTCCGGTCTTCATATACTCTACATATTTGTTTCTCCAGTCCAAAGTTAGGCTTGTTGAGTTTATTTCCGCGTGACCTTCTTCCATTACCGATCTCATGAGTTGTACGACTACCCCTCGAGTTGAACTTATTGTCAGCGACCGACGACCCCAAGTTAGCAAGGGCATCAACCTCACTGTTTTGATTTCGAGGTACATGTTATAGAGTCCATTCCTTGATCATATATAATGTTACATGCAACTTATCCAGGTATTTTTGCATTTATTCCTCTCTAACTCGAATGTCCCATTAACTTGGTTCACCACAAAGAAGGAGTGACACTTAGCTTCGATCACCTCTGGCCCAATATTTTGTCTATTTCGTGAACTGCAATCATGGCCTCATATTCGGCCTCGTTGTTAGTCAATTGTACAGTCCTAATAGATTGTCTAACTACATTACATATTGGTGGCTTTACTACGATTCCAAGTCCAGACCCTTTCGCGTTCGAGGCACCATTTGTAAAGAGGGTCCAGATCCCCGAAAAAGTCCACGATTTTAATAAAAACCCTCTTTAACCTCCGATATTAGGGTCAGCGTAAAGTCAGCCACAAAGTCTGCAAAAATTTGAGATTTAATGATGTTCCGATGTCGATATTTAATATCGTACCCGTTGATCTCTACGGTCCATTTGGCCAACCGTCCCGAGAGCTCGGGTTTATGCATAAAATTCCACAATGGGTAAGTAGTCACAACACATATGGGGTGACATTGAAAATACAATTTCAGCTTCCTAGAAGCGCTTAGCAAAGCAAGCGCCAATTTTCCTAGGTGAGGGTATCTAGGTTTGGCCTCGCCTAGAGTCCTGCTAACATAGTAAATTTGAAATTATGAACCTTGCTCTTCCCGACCAGGACTCCACTTACCGCTATCTCCGATATTGCCTAGTACAGGTATAGCTGCTCGTTCGTCTTTAGAGTATGAAGTAGAGGTGGGCTCGAAAGATACCGCTTGAGCTCATCCAAGGCTTGCTGGCATTCCTGGGTCCACGAGAAGTTATTCTTCTTCTTCAACAATGAGAAGAAATAGTGGCTCTTGTCGGAAGATCTCGAGATGAATCGCCCCAGGGAGGCTATGCGCCCAGTTAACCTTTGTACATCCTTCACGTTGTCCACAACAGTGATATATTCGATGGCCTTGATCTTATTGGGGTTGATCCCGATTCACTAGTTGGACACCATGAATTCACGGAACTTATTGGACCCGACTCCAAATGCATTTTCTCCGGGTTCAACTTCAGATTTTATTTCTTCAATATGCTGAAGGTTTTCTGCAAATGTTTCAAATGGTCCTCTGTTCGCAGGCACTTAACCAACATATCGTCAATGTAAGCCTCCATTGATTTTCTTATTTGTTCCTCGAACATCCGGTTTACTAGGCGTTGGTAAGTGGCATTGGCATTTTTTAGTCTGAATGGCATCACATTATAGGAGTGGGTGTCCTACTTAGTGATGAAGGAGGTTTTTCTCTGATCGCCCGGGTTCATCCGTATTAGGTTGTACCCAGAATAGGCATCTAGAAAATTGAGGATCTCGTGGCCATCCGTTGCATCGATTATGTGATCGATGTTTGTCAGAGGGAAAGAGTCCTTGGGACATGCCTTATTCAAATCTGTATGGTCTACACATATTCTTAGTTTATTCCCTTTTTCAAGGACTGCCATTACGTTTGCTAACCAATTCGGGTATTTAACCTCCTGAATGGATCCTATTTTAAGGAGTTTAGATCTCGTCCTTGATGAAAGAATGTTTGACCTCGAACTGGGGTCTCCGCTTCTACTTCACTTGGTGGAACTTCGGGTCCAGGCTTAGCTTGTGAGTGGTTATTTCTGGTGGTAACCATGTAATATCAAGGTGGGACTAGGAAAAACAATCTTAGTTAGCTATAAGAAGTTGAATGAGTTTTTTCCTAAGCTCGGGATTCAACCTTGTGCGCAGGTATACATTTCGATCGGGCAAGTGTCCGACCAGTACTATTTGCTCCAAATCCTTGACCATTGATTTGGTATCGTCGGAATGGTCGAGGGGTATGAAATATCTAGAAACTCAATAGCCATCGCCCTCGTCTATCCCCTGTTTCTCCGATTTAGTTGAGGCTGGTATCGGTAATTGTGATTTGGTCTCGTCTTTGGCCATTGGGTTCGAACCCTCTAATTTCAAAAAAGTGGATACCGAAATCACCTCATCGAACGTGAACATTTACTTGGCGGCAGTTGCTCCCTGTAAATTGTTTTGATTCCTCCGGGTGTTGGGAATTTCAGCACCTGGTGCAGTGTTGAGGGTATCGCCCTCCTAATTTGAATCCATGGTCTCCCGAACAAAGCATTGTATCTTATATCTCTTTTGATTACATGGAACATTGCTTGCTGAATGGTCCCGTTGACATTCACCAAGTAATATTATCTCATATTTAGTGGTCTCCCATGCCATGTTGAACCCATTCAGGACTCGGACAACAGGTGCGATATAACCTTGTAGGCTGAGTTGTTCCACAACCCTCGATTTGATGATGTTGGTTGAGCTATTTGGATTAATAGCACACACTTAGCTCAAGATTTATTTATAACTACTGATAATACCGGTTCTTCATTGTGGGTCTGCATGATCCTCTCAGCGTGATTGTTGATGAAAGACAAGGTTCCCTCCGGTGTGGATACTTTGGTGCGTTTCAACTTCGGCCCCTAGGGTACGCCGACCACACAGATGATCATGTTAATGACGTGCTGAGGTTCCTCTAGATCGATCTACTTACTAGAATCTCTGCTCCTAAAGTGGTTCTTAGCTCGATCGTGCAGAACTCTCGGAGGTGACCATTGTTCAATAGTCAGGCTACCTCTTCTCTTAATTGTCGGCAATCTTATGTTCTATGGCCATGGATGCCATGATATCTGTACATTAGGTTAGGATCCCTTTGTACTGGGTCGGACCATAGAGGTCGAGACCATTTGGTGTCTTTGATGCATCCGATGGCAGATATGATGGCAGCGACGTCGATGTTGAAGTTGTACTCTTATAATCTTGGCACTTCTTTAGGCCCGATGAGCCTGTCGAAACTGTTTTTGCTCATGACTCCCTGGTTGATTGGGCCTCGGTCACTTCTCCTTTCATTTCTCATAGGGTTTCGCCCAGACCCACTACTTCTTCGATCTCTATTGTATGGTTGATACCGATCCCTATTTGATCTCGGTTCACAATCGATGTCTCTATTGACTCTGTCGATGGTTCTGACGGATACACGGACCCAAAAGATGCCCCACACTGATCATCTTTGACCCTGATCTTCAATTGATACGGATTATGGACATCGGCCCAAGTAACTACCGGATATTCTACCAAGTTTTATTTCAGCTAATGTGAAGCCAACGAGCTTCGAATGTTGAGTCCTTGAGTGAAAGACCGAATGGCCCAATCATCAATGAACAGTGGCTGGTCTATCCGTTCTATTTGAAATCGGGACATGAATTATCTGAGCATATCATTATCCTTCTGTTTTACTTTGAAAAAGTCTGACTTCCTGGTCTTGACCTTGATAGCCCCTGCGTGTACTTTTACGAAGGAATCTGCAAGCATAACAAACGGGTTAATAGAATTAGGAGGTAAGTTTTGATACCATATCAGTGCTCCTTGATCTCTCATCCCTCTAAGTCGTTCCCTTTCAAGACACATTTATAAGAGGTCACATGCTAATTTGGGTCGGTCATTCAGTTGTACTTAGGAATCTCAGGCATCCAGAAGTTCTTAGGGATCGGCTTCAGAGTCACGCTCGGAGGAAAAGGTTTTTGAACGAACTTCTTGGAATCCAGGCCTTTTGATATCGGCGGTGCTCCTGGGATTTGGTCGACCCTGGAATTGTAGGTTTTCACCTTTTTGTCATTGACTTCGATTTTCTTCTCTCCTGATTATACCCGTTTTGTCAGCTCCTCGAGCATCTTTATGATCTCAGTATTGGTCACCGATTCATTTTCATTCGGCCTCTCTGTGACTGGTTCATTTTTGCGGGTGACATCCCCGGATGTATCAGGCTAAATTCTGCTTGGCGCGCGACTTTGGTTTCGTAACTATCTATCTCTGCCCGTTGAGCCTGCAACATTTTGAAGATCATCTATAAATTGATCTCGTCCCCTTCAATGTCTTGTGTAATTTGGGATACTGATAGGGCTCCACCAGGGACGCTATTCTCGGGGTCGGTAGGCAGATTTGTGTTGATGACCACATGCGAGTTAGCGTCATTCGGGTCCGCGACCGGAATTTTGATGGAATTAACAGGTGGTACCTCACCATTGGGTACTATATTTTTATTTTCACTTTGATAACCGGACTCAACGTCAACATTTAGAGGGGCTGACTGGGAGTTTGACATTTTGAGCTTTTAGCCTGAAATTAGAGACACTTAAAAGACACAAGTATAAAATAGTGGGGAAAATATGTGAAAAAGTCTCTGATCCTATCCTAACAAGGTTCTCAACAACTAATCCTCGAACTAATCGATATTCATGTAAGGTTGCGGTAAAGAAGATTAGGAAATAGAAGTATTGGATATTATTAAGGCTTTGGAGATTCTACATGTTTGTTTACCCTAAAATCGGATAACAATTGAATGTATAAGTGGTTTTAAGGATACACAAATTTATTCGATACAAAGTAGTAAATAAAGACAAATTAAATAAATAAAGATAAAGTAAGCTCAAACCACACTAGGAAGATGATTCGAGCCTTCGTGAGATATTTGCCCACGATCCGGGCTCGTAACAGCAAGCACTACTGTACGAAAGCAAAAGAGCTAATAACAGAGAGAATAATGATATTTTCCTTGGAATGCGTGTTTCAATACCTTTGATGAATTATCAGACCCCCTTTATTTAGTACGTGAGTTCTACTTTAGGTACAATTCTATAAAAGGTAAAAAAATTTCCTGATTTATTGATTTGCGGTCCTTTAACGATACGTGCCGAGATCCCCGTCGTAATATCCGGCCGGTCATGGGTACTTCGGCCTTCTATTGGCCGAGCTTGGTTTCCCGACAATATTCTTCGAATCCGTTCAAAGGTAAGACCGATTCCGAACAGCGACTCCGAAATTCTCGAGGAAGGGTGTCTGGTCCCGAATTCTGACTCGATGAAACTGACCCCTCGACTTTGCTCCGACATTATCATATCTCGATTTGGACTTATCTTGTCAGAGATCGGGATATACCATGAGCCCGATTTTCCCCGTATACATTTTTCAAGTTGGCTAAGAAACAAGCAGCATCGAGTTTTCTGAATTTTACATTAGCAAAAAGAAGAAATGTCTTGGCAAACGAAGATTATCCATCAAATGAGATATTGAGTACTTTTATTCTACAAATTAGTAAAATTCTTATGATTGCACAGTTTATATTATATTAGTTGAATATAGAAGCTAATACTTTTATCTAAATTAATGTATACCATAAATATGTATAAATACGTTATACTTCTTTATTTAAAAGAAGAAGGAAAATAATGATGCACAAAATACAATACGTAACATAATAAATAACACAAACTATATTTTACATGCTATAATTACTACTATTATGCAGAAACTACATAATACATAAATGGCACAGATAAACCTAATCAATAATACCACATTTTTCAGATAACAAACAATACCAATAAATCATACATCAACCTAAGATGATTCTTCATCTTTTCATCTTTATTCAATTGTTATTTCAGACGATTCCTCTCTTGCTCAGCTTCGTTTAACATATCTTATAAGTGTTTTCTTCTTTATTTGAATTCATTCAATAACTTTTTAAGGCGATAATCGTTTTTTTTTTTTTTACATTTTTGAGTCTAAATTGTAGTTCGAAATTCATATTATCTTATGAGTTTGCAATACCAGCATCTATCATAGGCCTCCTCATCCGCAAAAACGTCGTGCTAGTTTGATTGATCGCAGGACAATCATGCCACATAAAATAGTTGCACGGCTCATTATTTTACAACATATAACAAATAATTATCAGCGTTTAAATAAAAAACATATATCCTATATATATTTTTAAGAAAAATAAAATTTACTTACTTTTAAAAGTGTACAACACCAAAATCTTCGACCGGTATTTATCTCTTGTCGAGGTCTTCAACCTATAGTATTATCGACAATAGCAAATATATGCTTCCTTGAATGTCACTGAACTTTGGAAGACTTGCGACATAGTTAATCTAAAAGAGGAAGCTAAAGAAAGAGAAAAATTGAAGACAAGTTGAAGAAGATGTGCAAAACAAGAGATGGTTTGCCTTGGCCAGAGGCGTAGCCAGGATTTGAAACTTATGGGTTTTGGATTCAGATTTTTAAAGTTAGTGGGTTCTAAATTAACAATTTATACATGTTCAACGAATTTCGTAAGACAAATACATGGTTTGAACGAAAGCTACTGAATTCGACCGAACCCGTAAGTTATACACTCCCTCCACCCTTGGCCTTGGCAGGTCTATGAAAAAAGGACTTACAAAGAGCATGGTAAGCATGCTCTATATTAGTCAAATATGACAGAATGTCTGTTAAGCGTCTATAGCGCATGCATGTCATCCACTATTCGCTCTTTTGTTACCGTTCTTCCGCATTATAATGGTTCTTTAAGAGATTTTATGCGTTATTTTGGTTCTGGACTCACATCAGTGTTGTTGGACCAATACCTTTATCCACCATAAAACCAAAGCCCCAATGAATTTTTGTGTTTATGGATTCTGAGTGTTCTATTTTTGTACTATTACCAATAACCTATTTAATTATATAGAACTCGAATAGAAAAAGTAATGGGTGCTAAGTACCCGTTGGGATATATGTAGATCGGCCCCTATATCCAAGGATTATGATAAAAGAAACTGTGAAAACGATGATTTATAATGCACATATTTATTGTCATGCGATGAATTATATTGCACACATTATTTTCATGCTACTATTCGATGATAAATGATCGTGCGTTATTAGGGGCTGTCTACTTTAAATCCATTTTTGCCTTCAAATACACTTATTTACATACCACATATATACGTACTCTTATCTATTGTTTGTCCTATATAACAAATACATAGACTCAAGGTCGGTTCTAACGTTATCACCATTAAGGCTTCTGCCTTAGTTCCCAAATTTTGGGACCCCATCTTTTATAAATAGTATGTGGATAGATTAAATAAAAAGTATTTAGTACTATTCAAAAATTAAAATTAATAAATCTTACCTAAGATCAATAATTTCTCAGTAAATGCTATATATGCTAGCTACATTTTCAACCAAAAAGGAATTATTAGTGAAAATTAATTTCTTATATAAAAAATTATTAACAACTTTGCATCTCAAAAAGTTATAAGAATAGACTTAAAATAAAAAAATAAAAAAATAAAAAATATATATATATATATATATATATATATATATATAT